>WOGZ01000009.1:0-298096 GCA_009733775.1 Alectoria sarmentosa
AATTTGAATTATATAAAAATAATATATAATTATTTTTTTCGATTCGTTAATTAAATGAATGTTATAATATTTTCTTTATATTCATTATTGTTAATAAAACGAATCGTTGTTTCGATGCGAATTATTCGAATTTCAATTATTATAAATGATTTAATTTGAAAATACGATATTTTAATAGTTTTTATATCTTGATAAAGCTTTTATTAACACGATTCTTTAAATTCGTTAATTAATACGAATAAAATAAGTGAGGTGATTTAATTATAATGTTAAAATTAATATAAATTATGTTATATAAATGTATTAAATAAGATAATTAAGTGAGAAGAAAGTATATATATAAAAAAAAGACATTTATATAAAAATAAATGTTTTTATTAAATCACGTTAAACTTAATTAAATAGTGTTAAAGAAATGTGATATTAAAGAAAAGTTAACTTTATTAAAAATATAAAGTACGCTTATAATAAATATAATTTAAATACTTATTTTATTTTAATAATTTTAATAAAAGTAATAATTTTAATTTTAATAATAAAAATATAACGACAATTTTGATTTTTTGATATCTTAAATATTATTAAAAATTTAAAATAATGTTAAATGTTTATATTTCGATATAAACGAAATAATAATTATAAAGAGAAATATATACTATAAAGTCGTTTATGAAATAGCGTTAAGTCGCGCTAAACTTAATCGAGTTATATAAATCGACAATAGTTTTATAAGACTCATCACGTGAAAATAATAAACATGATAGTATATAATAAAGTTGTTGCTCATTAATGAAAGACAGTTAATCCTGCTGAAATCACACTTGAACGTAGTTTTAGTTCAATCCTAAACGACCCGCGCGAGTTCTTTTTCTAATATCGCTTCCAGTTATCATTATAAAAAGTCATATCAAACACAACGTTCCCACAATCATAATCTTCTCAGAAATCGCCTACGCAAAAGTGTGTTGCGCAGCTCGCACGTTTGCCAAATGTTGTTGAAAACAGGTTACGCAGTGAAATAACTATAGACCGACAATAGAGTTAGGGCTTATGAATGACTGATTATGATTATCATAAAAAATATAAAGAAGAAAATCATGCAGGCGAGCATAAATCAATTAAATACACGAGAATAAATCTTATATTTTTATTAGATTTCTAAAAGTTTTATATCAAATGTCGATCAATTGAGAAATACTTTTCTCGAATTATCTGTCGAATTTATATGCTTCACTTATGATTACATTAATAATATTTCATAAACGAATTAAGCGAAACAATTATTATCCTTATAACATTCTCTCTTCATTATCTTTTTTGATTTTAACAATTAAAGATGAGACGTTTTCATCTTGTTATATAACCCCATAAGTTACATTAAGGAATTTCTCTTTTATGAACATTCCTTTTGTTTAAAGATCACAAATTCATTTAACCTAAAGCATTATCATTATAATAGATTCACTTTTTGATTTTGACTCCCTCTGACCATTTAACCTAAAATACGAAACACTTTCCTTGATTAATATAATCATACAGACCCATCTGAAGGTTCACTCTCTCATAAAGACTCTTTTTATTCAGAGATCCTCATCATATGCTCATCTTTCATGGGTCTTTCATCCACACATTCAATAGATCTTTCATATCACCCACATACCGTAGGATTTCCGTATGCCTACATACTCGTAGAACTTTCATAACCGTCTATCACTTATAAGACTTCCGTATACCACCCACATACCCATAAGAATTCCGTATGCCTACATACCCGTAAGACTTTCGTATGCCTACAACCCGTAGGACTTTCATATGCCTACATACCCGTAGGACTTTCGTATGACTACAATCCGTAGGACTTCCATGTACCTGGCCTTCAGCCTTCATAGACTACCCGAGCCTGCTCTTTCTGACGTTTCCCTCGAAGGTTATCATCATTACGACTATCTCGTGAACTGCTCTAACTGCTTCCTTCGAAGCTTTCGTCATCTCTATTCGTAAAATTACGAACGAAACATTTATCAACATAATGGTCGAACTTTTCACACTTTCAACATTGGATGTGCGATTTATTTTTACAACCGATATCGTTATTTCGATTTCTTTGACCTATCTCATCACTTTAATAAATCTTTTCTTTGACAATCATAATAACGATTCGATACGTATTTTGTTTAACGTTTCAAAAACGCTTCATTACAAATATCGAAGTTAAATTATTCGATTAATCAAAAATGTGTTTGATTATAACGTATTCCGTTCTTTAATAAGCGTTTATCATCACGATAATTATACATATATTTAATAATAACGTTTGAAACGTAACATCTTTAATGTTTATTCGTAATTTCGTTAATGTAACGCACATCTGATCGATGAATTCATCGAATCTTTTATAATATTCATAAAATTCTTATAACAAAGACACGAGACGATCTTTATTATTCAAATTATAAACGCTTTTCAAAACGTCTCAAATTCCTTTCGATGATTTTATTTCTGTGATATGAATTTGTTATAACGATTTTACATGATTGATCAATAACGTTATCATTCATTAATCGATCATCATTCAATTTCTCAATCTTTTATTGAACGTAATCACATTATCTGATGTCGATGACTTCGATAAGGTTTCAAACACGAAATCTCATAAATCTTTATTTCGAAAGAATCGTTTATATATGTTCAATCATGTTCGATAATTGTGAAACTTTAATAAATTAAATCGAATATGCGGCGTCTTGAATATAAAGGGATTTAAATTATTCAAATTGATTTATAAAAATACGTCATAAACTCATATCGTCGGCGCCGAGGCGGATGTCTCATGTTTTATTTAATTCATTATCGTATTTATACGAGACAATGATGTAATCGTATCGATGATTAATCGAGTTTATAACTTGTTGTTGGGAATAGGTTACGCAATGAAATAATTATAGGTCGACAATAGGATTAAGGCTTATAAATGATTGATTATGATTATTATGAAGAATATAAAGAAGGAAATCATGCAGACGAGCATGAACCAACTAAATACATGAGGATGAGTTCCATGTTTCCATCAGATTCTTAGAAGTTTCATATCAAATGTCGGTCAACCGAGGGGTACCTCCCTCGGGCCATCTGCCGGACTTATATGCTCCACTCATGGCTACATTAGTAGTATTCCATAGGCGAATAAAGCGAGGCAATTACCATCCTCATAACACCAAAGCCCCAGCAACCATCGCACCGACCAATTCTCCTGCTGCCGCAGCACAATAGCTCATGCCCATGCGCGTACCGAGCTCGGCCGGCGATGGCGACAGAACACGATGAGAGATTGAAGCTGTCGGTGCCGTCACCAGGGTCCCAGAGACCAAGCCCCAGAGCGCACACCAAACGAAGAATTCGGGAATCATTCTGACGCTCATCCAACTAAAAAGCAGCACCGCACTGGCGACAGCCCAGAAGAAGAACAAAGGAATGGGCGTCATCTTTGTGCGAAGGATACATGGCTTCGTGCGGCCAAGGGAGAGCCCGGCACTCGCAATGGCGAAAAGATATCCGGCGAGAATGTCCGAGGCCCCGAGCGCCTTTTGGCCCAAACAAGGGGATTCATGTCGACGGGATATAATAAGGAAGGAAGACTAAGGACAGGGTAGGAAGGAATAGGTTCTGAGGCGGCTCACGCAGCGCCGACATGTCAAACAGCCGGCGAGCTGGTTACGCATGGTTGGGCCACCGAAACAAAACCGGAAGAGCAACGCAAGCACGACCAGAATCGACGAAGGCAACGGAACGCACCGCCCGTGTGAATTTTATACTGGGGATCAATGAACGGAGCATGATGGGAAGAACGGTGCCTCCAACGCAAGCTCCTGGCGAGCAAATTCTGATGAGGGTGAAGGAGGAACCTCCTGTTTTCCGATTTCTCGGCGGCGCAACAGGCTTAGATACACTCAATTAGACTAAAAGAGCTCGTCTCTTAGCTTCTTTGCCCGACAAAATCATGCATATTCTCCCGCGGACTCTCAATATACGGAATGTAATGTTATCATGCGATGTTCGTACGTGTATCGCAGCTTTTCGTATAATGGATGCTAGTCAGCCTCGTGGGTCTGCAAAGAAGAACTCGGAAAGTCTCAAGTTTTCTGTTTTTGAAAAACGTCGCCTGATACTTCCCTCTATATGTGACTTATAACTTTACTCCTCTCCTAGCAAACTGATCAAGATACGGATATGTTTTATGTCCCATGTCCCGACATAATTTTTCCTGGGTTGTAAGCTCCTCGCCTTCTGCAGGTAGTGAGTGTCGGGAATGCTTTCAGGCAACAGCGACGGTCAACAATGACAAATCTAAAAAAGTGCGTAGTCCGGACCGTGAGTCGCCTCGCAAAGATATCTTGGATGAACAAGAACGTTGCCTTTTTATACTATATTATCGTTGCTCTCATATTCCGGAGCGTTAGACTCTAAATGAACACTCTCTAGCTTTCGTAAGGATGAATCTTCATCGATCTCCCTCAGAGCTATAGTGTCTTCAGCCCCAATGTCAATTCCATGTATTTCCGAGTATGGAGGCTGACTCGGACGGGATTCCTCGGATCCGTGGGAATTGTGCGAGCGCAATGACAGAACTGAGATCATGCTGCGAACGGTAGCAACCATTGACTGCAAGGAGCCTTTAATGAAGAGGGCTTGCAAAGTTGGTAGGCAGCTCGCAATGATCGCGAGACCGGCTTCGATCATGCTCCAGTAGAGAATAGTAGCCACAGCGACTGCCGATAGGTCTTTAGTCATAAGCCATAATTCGGCTGGGGGAGCTTACGGTATTCATCTGTTTGCAGCGAATAGTTACGAAGAGAGAGTTCGATCTGGAGTACCATGCGTGCCACCGATGCACCCAATGACCTGTATAGCATAAGCAAGGCATTCCTAGTTTACAATGCTGAAACATACGAAGCTCCTAGCATGAGGATACCAGTAACCGCGAGCTTGCGTGTTCTCGTCATATGGAGTTGCCAAATCTAAGGGCAGGACGGGAAAAAAGTAAGCATGATCATAGTGTCCTGAGTGATGACTCGAGACTTACGATTGGAAAGGGCAAGACCAAGACCAGCAAATCCGTGATGAAGTCAGAGACCATCAAAGCTTCCAGGCTTATCAGGCCGAAAATGCAGTGACGAACTTGTACAACCAGTGGTCCCCAATCCCAGTCCAAATGCCTTCGACAGTTGAAGATATGGACCAGAAAGAAGCTAATAGTCCATAGCACGACGATGATAGCGGAGACTTTCGTGATTATGTCGAAAGTCGACCAGGATCTTGTCACGAATAGACGACGGTAGAAGAATATCACGCTCAATTTAATGAAGCCGTAGGTTAGAATCATCAGAAGCAAGATAGCGAATTCGATCTGAGAAGCTCGTTAGTTGTCTAGTATCTTTTTTGACAATCGCAATTGCCGCAGCAAGAGATCATCCTACTAGCTCGAGAGTCTCTTGCCCTGGCAGCAATTCGGTGGCTTCTTCTTGGTCACTGTATCCTGATGGGGTAGGGTACCCCATGACGTGCTTTTCTGCGCCTGGATTCGTATTAGATCGAGACCAATTGAAGACCCATTAAGCGTAGAGTAATACCTACCGGCAATCAGGCAAGCTCCCAGGCCTATGATCCCGAACTGTCATCAATCAGCGTTCGCTACGAAGGCGTTGTTCAGCGATGTCTTTCACATACCAGCGCCGGTACGATCAACCAATCATCGGCTCCAAATCTCAACTTTTGCCTCAACCGCGTCCAGAATCGAAGACCCACGACGATGATTGCGACAGCGGGGAAAACCGTGCCGGCGGCTATGACTTGTCCATGATAAGCGTAGGCAAAAGTAGAATAATTCAACGGCTGTGAGGTAGCCATGATGGCTGACTCCCAATCGAAGGATGACAATTTTGGTGGTTATGAGCGCTATATCGATGAAGCAAAAGAGATTTAAAAGTTCAGCGTTCTTGTTAATTAGCTGGTATATGATCAGCAGGATCAGAAACGAGCAAAATCCCTAGGACTTCTAGAAGGCAGCGATTAAGGGGAAAGGCCCGTGCCTCCACTGTAGGTCATGGAGCTCGAACAAGGGTAACCAGTGGAGATAGAGGCCTGTTCATATGGAGTTCTATCCCGAGGTGTGGTTCCTCTAACAGTTGCGGTGGTGAATGATAGGAAGCATGAAGGATCTATATGGGGGGTCCATGAGTATGAGACTACAATGCTAACAAAGGACTACATCGCAAAACTGCATGGGAAACATCTGACGAAATGAACATGCATGGAATGATCCAGAGCAGTCAAACAGGTTCAATTACCATCTTGCGTTGAAGCACCAAAATATAGTGGATGGTGGAACTTCAATGAGGTAGTATTGAGCGACGCAGCGGCGCAGCGTCCTTGTCGCCTTGTAAAGATTCGAGATGGAATGTCACCTTCTGCTTTCATTTTCAATCTCAACGCTTGGCTGGCGGAGAGGATTGATCTGGGTCAGCCTTTTTCAATAGACTGCATCGTATGTGCCGCCCGTTCACAGGACGCCACAAACGGAAACCTTCTCCGACCAGATAGGAATCTTTCTTGGAAAAAGGGCTGATCGTTTCGACCAGTCCTGGCTGAATATTATTTGCCCAGTCGAGAAGCTGGATCGAACCAATCCGTCTCCGCCTGCTTATCTTCAAATACAGCCTGAAAATTCTTGGAACGATGTCATTTCGCATGGTCGGTAATCGTTAGCATGCACTGAAGCCATCTCTGTCCCATCAGCGGCCCGTCATATGTCAAGACATAAGCCTAGTTGCACGTCATCTAGGTGATTTCTACGTCTCCACACCCATACTGCTGACATTCCTGAAATTACAGGCCAGGCCTCAAAGTGAAGCCAGTCACAACAGCTCGGGATGCCTTTCGAGATCCAGGAATTGGAGTCCGAAGCGGACTTTGAAGCGGACTTTGCGCACCTGATTGGGATTCAATGGAAGGGTTTTGAAAATCCTCTATCCCGCCTGCTGCTTCTATTCTTTCCGGTTTTTGGGCCTAGGCCAGTGGACCGTTTTGCAGCGTTGGAAAAGTCAATCGAACGCCAACTCGTATGGCATAGGACTGATCCTACCAGCCACTGGCTCAAAGCCAGCGACACAGAAAGCGGCGAGATAATCGGTGGCGCTTGCTGGCACATTTTCACTTCAAACCCCTACGCCGACAAGACTGACCATTCTTGTACCTGGTGGCCCGATGGTGATCAGAGAGACTTTGCCAATACCTGCATGACACAATTTCTTCGTTTCAGACAGACAAATATGGCACGGCCACACTTGTGTAAGTAGCCAGATACGATCGATCAACATGATGCCGAAGGAATGTCACAGTTCTTGACATCTGTTTCACCCACCCTGATTTTCGTGGTCAGGGCGTAGGGAGCCTACTGGTGGAATGGGGACTACGAATAGCACAGGAGATGGAGCTTGAGGTTTATCTTGATGCTAGTGACATTGGAAAGCCTTTGTATCAGAAGTATGGATTCGTAGAGGTAGGAAGGACCGATCTTCAGCCAACCGACAGACGTGATAGCGCAGAATGGGAAGAACTCGAGAAGAAGCTTCCTCCTTTTCACACATCGCATATGTGGAAGCCTGCAGGTGCACAATGCGAAGAAGGGGTGACAGTCAAGCCTTGGGAGGCAACAAAATGATTGCGACTGTTTCCTACAGAATGTCAAAGACAGATCCTCCCTCTACTGTCTCTGTCGTGAATGGTGACAATTAATGTCATCTGCCGAATTTGCAAATGTCAGCCGTTGGTCAATCAAAATATCTATATATGATTTTTTGATGTTCACGTACTTACCGACTGTCTATCCTCAAAGCTCACAGCCAGGTACCGCAGGCTCATACGTATCTTCTCCACTGGCAGTAGCCCTTTGACATAACGGCACACTAACGGACATGCCAACGAGAGCTGTCAAAGTCATGATTATATAGGTCAGGAGACGCATGTTGATGGCTGGACAAGGATCAGCAGATAATTCTACGTGGATAATTGGGCTACCCGGACCCGGAAGGACTGACTCTGGTTCGGCTTTTGGATCGGTTCGTGTTTGAATTTTCCTTAGGATATATGGTGAGACAGAGTTGGAGGTGATGAATGATTTGTAGTCCGGGGGGGAAAGGAGGGGGGGGGGGGCGCATCTCTGAATTTATGCTATTTCTCTCAATTCAGAATGCAATCATTTTGATCTACGTAGCGTTGAATATGCGGGGTGTAGACCAAGCAGCAGTGAGGTTACCCGTTACATGGCGATTAAAAGCGGCAGAAGACAGTTGCCTCTTTCAATAGATTGCAGTCTCATGAAGAGATAAGCAATGAGCCAAGCTGAAGTGGATGATGTGTCTTGGTCTCCACTATGCACCTTGAAAACCCACTCACATGTAGGTCACTCGCATGGACGGCTTGCAAAATAGACGATAAATACCAATCGATCTTCATACCAGATTGAGAGCTTCGCCCGTCTTTCGTAAAAGGATAGCATTGGATGCATGCCACCCTCTTGCGATTCTTGCACCTTCCCAGGTTCGACAACTCTCTGCTAGTACTGTGGGTACGATGACGCAAGAACTAAAAGTTCTGCAGATTGCACGTTTAATGCCTCACGCCGCCTTGATCGATAGTTCAATGAGAGACATGTAAGCTTGAGCTGCTAAACGAGAGATAAGACGTGCAGCTCGTAATCCGCATCAGATTATTCTAGAACAGCGACTCGGATGCCTCCCACCATCATGCCTGATGCTCGAGTCTAAGTATCTCGAACAGAGCAGCCGATGTTCCCACTATGCACTGCCGGTGTGAGATGGTATTATCTACGAGCATCGAAATGGGTGCTGTACATGTATGGAAAAGAGAGGTATACCTAATGTTTCCTATCCTCCTATCCTACAAAATACAACCACACCAAAATATAAGTCGAAATGCAGGTGCCACCTTGCTGGCGAGGCAGTCTGCTTAAGGTTGAGATCGTCGCACGATCCGCTCCGTCGGGTTTTGCACCCCCGTTGCCGCCTTTGCCGTGACAGCATTGTCAGCTTATCCTGTCAGAAAAGACTGACCTGTCCTCGTCCATTTCGCCTGGAAGCTAACAAGATTGGGTCAGCTGGAAACCGTGCTTGTACCAGTACTCGACCCTTTTCAAGGCTCCGCTTGGACTTTCTAGACTCTGTACGGAATACGATTGAACCGCCTAGAATCTTTACGGAATACGATTGGAGCGTCTGGGCCTTTTGGATTGACTGGTCTGCAATACCGGAAGCCTCCGCTTTCCAGGCGCAGCTGGATCTGAGTCAGAAATGTAACGCTGTCATACGACTGTTTTGCAAATTCACTGGACGAATGAAAAGACAAACGATAGAGCCAGCTGATTTTATGGTGAATACCCGAGGGCTGTCGATTCAAAGGTTGGCGGTAGTTACTTGCGAATCTATTTGTGATCCAAAGGACCTGAGGTGGATCCAAACAAGCATCCTCAAGCGGCCACTCTCAAACATGAATGCCACACCAAGGAGTATTATGCAGGCTTGGAACGAGCTATATGCGGGGCACGATCACCTATCTGAAGATTTTCCGATTGGTGTTGTCAGATCAATAGGGAGCCGCTCTAATTGGAAATTGCATATGTATTCTGTCGGCAATAATAATCACAGGCAACGACTTCTTAACAATTGGCATAATGCTGCCCTGTACCCGGATCACCATTCCGTCAATCCTACATGCCCTGCCACGAGGTGCCGGTCCCTAGCACCATGCAGACACACTAGCGACACAGGCTCAACCCTTGGTCTGCCGTCTATCACCACCACCGCAGTTTACGATTGGAATCGGAGACTCTATTCAGCCGCAATTCACTCCCCTTGCTTCTCCTCGTAAAAGACGACTGCATTCAAGAGGAGTGGTATCAAAGGCCTCGATACGGTATCTGCGGTGTCTGGTCGACTTTACGAAAGGTTGACAAACCCCTGTGATTAAGATTATCCGGACACAGTGCTGTCACCTCATCATGTCTTCTCATCACCCAACTATCGTGGATGGCTCTGACTACGGGCCACTCATCAACGTTCTGAATTGGTTCATGACTGTAGCAACACTTTTGACTGTATTTGCTCGTTTTACCACGAAAATAGCCTTGACTCGCAACATAAGCAGCGACGACTTATGGATCATCACTGCTGCTATTCGTCGGCCTCTCGAGGAAACAAAATCATTTGTTGACGTCTTCATCAGGTTTGCAGCGTTGCGCTTTGCGTCGCGACATCGATCGAGGTAGCGAATGGTCTAGGCCAGCATCAAGATGTGATTACTATGCCTCGATTGATAGTGTTCCAGAAGGTACGACGCCTTTCCGACATCTGTGTCTGGTCTCACAGTGCGATAGGCTTTTTACGCTGCGGAATATCTGTTTGCTATATCACTGGTCTGCTCCAAGTCCTCAGCATTGACACTTCTGATCGCTATAACCCCTGTCGTTCATCATAGAAGGATTCTGATTACACTCGCTATATTATTGCGCTTTGGCGAGGTTCGTCCTTGTTCGCAATCACCTTTCAGTGTCCTCTTCCAAACGCATGGAGCATACTGAGCATTCTGTGCTTCCGTCAGGTATGTTCCGAATTCTACCCGCGCCGTTTCTGCTCAGAATCCATAGGGTGTGTTCTGGAATTGCTTCGGAGCTTTTCATCTACTTTCTGATATAGCCTTGGCCGTTTTCCCCATCATCTTCTTAGTGAAGGTCCATATCAGGACGAGGCATAAGGTCATAATCATGAGTTGCTTTGGCACGCGCATACTGTGAGCAACAACCTCATTTTAGGATGCGCTTGTTCTGACAGTCAGTGGTAGGGTCATCGCGGCAACGATTCCCCAGCTGATATATCTCAATCGGGCGAGGGACTTTCGAGATTACACTTACAACATATGGCCTGCTGTTGTGTCGTCCCAATGCGTACAGAGCCTCAGCATCATCACCGCATGCGTCCCATATTTAAGACCGTTCTTTAGGAGCTTAGAAAGTGGAATGATGGGGGCTGATAACCTTCGCCGTCGGACAGATCAAACATCTTCTGCTGTGCAACATGTCTTTACTATCGATCACTGGTGGTACTGGTTCGGTCGCACTTCTTTTGATCCGCGTCCTGTAGGAGCCTTCCCTGGTGGTGGTAAGATGAAGTAGTCTTTTCCATTTGTCATATCATTCCTTGACCGTTCTCGTAGATGGGTGTCATGTTTCAGCCCTCCGCTTTGATTGTCCGAGGTCCAGCAGTGCTCGGCCTTCCAAAAGTACTGCATTCGTTGTCCGCTGCATATGTCGCTTATGCGCTGATCTCTTTGCCCCACCTCGCGTCGTATTGCCCAAACTCTCAGCCCCTTGAAGGCGCCACCCCTTCCAAATGTGCTGACTTGTTTTCCAGCTTTCATTTATTCACGGAAGATGTCCCACCCTCTTCCATCTTTGAACAAGCAGCCGATACTATGGAAATTGCGAACAGCATAGCTATGCCGACAGATTACGAACTCAAAGGCTTGAGAGTAGCGGGCCCAGAAAAGGAAAACACTCCAAACTTCCCATCTGAGCCTGGCGAGTCTCATGATCATGACCAGTTAACTTTGGCGCGGCTGGGGAAGAGGCCAGTATTCAAGGTCAGTATTCAATGGACGCAACGATGATTTGCAATCAGCTCACGGATTCTTAGCGTAACTTTGGTTTCATGTCTATGCTTGGGTTTAGCTGCGTTGTAATCAGCACTTGGGAAGGGGTACTTGTGCTCGCTTATCTCAGAGTCATCAACTCGCACTCACTGTGTACAGGCTCTTTGCCACGGGTTTGAACAAGTCAGTTCGCCGAGCTCTCATTCCGGACTGTCATTAAATCAGAACGCAGCGGGGGACTGGCAGGCGACGTATATGGCTATCTAGGGGTCTGGATTGGGACGATTTCAATATTCGCAACGATTGGCGAATTGGCTTCAATGTAAGAACAGCTTTCTCAAACCGGACTCCTGGTGACTGACTGCTACTTTGTTTGACTCAGTGCTCCAACAGCCGGAGGCCAGTACCATTGGACTTTCATGCTTGCACCTAGTTCCGCGCAACGCTTTCTCAGTTATCTTACCGGTAGATATCACTTCAATTCCACCAGAACAAACACAATAAGCTGAATTTTTGCTATAGGCTGGTTGACACTGATCGCCTGGCAGGCTTCTATTGCGGCAGGGGCTTATCTGTCTGGTACAATGATTCAAGGGCTCCTAGTCCTCAATTATTCCGTTTATCATTGGCATCAATGGCATGGGACCCTCTTGTTCTGGGCAATCGTACTATTTTGCATCTTCGTCAACATCACCATAAGCAGTGCTCTGCCACAGATTGAGGTTCTTATGTTGTGCCTTCATATTCTAGGATATTTCGGTATTTTGATCACGCTTTCATATCTGGCGCCTCACAACTCCGCTTCTGCCGTCTTTGAATCTTTCTTAAATGAAGGCGATTGGGGTACCCAAGGCCTTTCGGTCATGGTAGGTTTGAGCGGCTCAGTCTTTTTCTTCGTTGGTATGTATCTCAATTTTATCCTGGACATCTACAATCAAGTTCGCTGACCTGGAGATTTAGGGTGTGACGCCGCTGTTCACGTAAGCTCCGCTGCTCAATATCTAATGGTACTAAAGCTTACACACGCTAGTTATCGGAGGAGATCCGAAGTGCTTCAGTAAACGTGCCTCGCTCGATCCTCGTTAGTATATTTTTTAACGGCTTTCTCGGCTTCGGAATGCTCATGGCCCTTTTTTTCGCCCTCACGGATGTTACTGACGCGCTGAGTTCGCCCACCAGCTTCCCGTTCATGGCGGTATTTGTTCAAGCTACAAGTTCGGTTGCTGGAAGTACGGCCATGGCAGCCATTGTTATCACGCTTTCCATAAGTGCAACAGTTGGCTTCGTCGCAACTTGCTCACGTGTAATGTGGTCTCTCGCTCGCGATCGCGGTGTCGCGTTCTCTGCATATTTGGGCAAGGTAAGCCAAACCCGAGACGGCTAATCCAAAGAACGGCACTTACAATCGTGTTTTTAGAATGATCGACGTACTTCTATGCCGGTTTACTCAATCCTGGCTACGACCATCATCGCTTCCTTACTGGCCCTGATTAATATTGGCTCGTCGACGGTGTTCAACGACTTGATCTCGATGACGATCGCCGGCTTCTACGGGACGTACTTTACCTCTTGTTCTCTTATTTTGTGGAGACGCTGCTCTGGTGCCATCGGAGACTTGACCCTCGAACAGGACGTGTCGGCTCCCGAAAAGACTCGACTAACTTGGGGACCCTGGTGTATTCCTGGCCATCTGGGAATCGTCAACAACGTCTTCGCATGTGCGTACATGATTGTCATATTCTTTTTCAGTTTCTGGCCACCCACAAACCCCACAACACCTTCGACGATGAATTACAGCAGCTTGGTCTTCGGTGCTGTGATCTTATTCAGTATCGCTTACTACTTTGCATGGGGTCGAAAACAGTATACAGGTCCAGTGATTGAGATTGATTTATCACGATCAGCTCCATAGGAAGAATTGGGGTTCGTGTTGCAACTGTAGCATGATATTCTAGGGTCAACATATATAAATGGAAAGACACTGCGATGAATTGATTCAGGTTGAACAATTAGACTATTGAGAAATGATACAGAGATTTTCTAGAGCCTCTACCGGCCATGTGGATGAGTCCGAGTGTCTAGTGTCTTCCATGCGGGCATTTTCCTTTCATCTGATATTTGCTAGCTATACTTGTCCTTTGAATGGTAGAAACTAGGTATGATCTGTGGGAAGAGTCATTCACTGCACCTAATGAGAGAGTGCATGACAACAAAGCTAAGCTGAGCTTCAACTCGACCAATTTGGGAGGCCTCTGGCTGCTTGTATGGGGCTTCGAGTAGCTCCAAGATCCCCGGGGCTGGGATATGCGTCGATCGGCTCGAGCGATCAAAAGACCAGGCTGTCAGATTAATGATTCCGACAACTCATCTGCACTCCTCGCATCGGTCCAGAATTGATTTAAAAATTCCTTGGAGTGGTCCAGACTCTTGGCCCACTGGACGAGGCCGGACCCAGAACGTGGGGTCGGACCATCGGGAGTCTGGGTATATTGCAGCATCCCGGGCTGCCTAACCTCCGGCGCATGATCCCTATCGTACATAAAGAATTCATCCACGCCACCTGCCGCCTCCACCGTTTCCCCTTTCCCTCTCCACGGTTAATACGTACGATACTATCAACCCACTAGTCTACGTCTCCGGGCCCGATGATCGATCCTCGGTTCCAATTTTCGACCGATGCGACTGCAATGAGGCAAGCCAGATCACACTGTGAATAACGCGAACACTGACCACGAAGGATTGCAAGAATTAGTACATGATGAGGATATGAAGGGAGGACAATGCTGACTCCGGCATTCCCCAGCGACGCTGGAAAGGTCTTCTCGACGGGTACAAACTCAATGCTAGCCCGAAATAGTATCAGGAGGAGCGTAGAAGTGGTGTCTTAAGATGTGGTATCGAGCTTGAAGACGATGGGTTGAGGTATTCGTCGCGGTAGGCCTACTAGCCGCTCTCACGCTTCCGTTCTCACCAACTAGTCTGCAAAGCGAAGATTTGGACTAAAAGGAAGCTGATAGTAGATCGAGTAATCGGTTGGGTGGGTAGCCAGCAGGATGTTCAAGAAGAATGGGCACCGATCATAAAGCAATTTGGTCTGCCGGATCGGCAGCCAGAATATTGGCACTTGCATGCATGAGCTACGCAAATTGATAGGACACATATGCTTGACACGTGGGTGAATTATCATCTGCGGATTATCCACGAGGTCGAAGATGTGACTACATATTTATCGTCACGCGATTGTTCTTGCATACATAGTCTTTAGTCTTTATCTACCCATGGCATTTCAATGCGCCCTACCGGGTGGCAAAACTGCATGACCAAATCATGGAAAAATTCGCCAGGCAATGCAACTAGCAGGAAAGTCTCTGATATGCCTCCTTGACATTCTCTTGGTCTAGGAATCGCGGAAGCAGGATTGTTTCGGTAGGTGAGCCCCAATATATTAGGCCGGGGTAGGGTTTTCAACGCCATCAGGATAATCCTCACCGCCTTTACTACAAGCTCCAGTGCACGACCAACACGAACAGGCTTTGGCTGAATCCAGGCCAGTTGTCAAATCCTGGTACACCCGCTCCATGCACCGAGAACTGTTCGTTCCTGCTGACTAAAATCTATCCAAGTCACCAACATGCGCTACCTCACCTACGCTTCTATCGTGCTTCTAGGCCTCGTTAGTTTGGCATCGAGTTCGCCAAGACTACACGAAGCTAGAGGTTCTTCAGCCGAGGCAGACGCTGAGCCTGCAGTGCCCGGCAAGGACCTTCGAGCATGACAGTTCCTAAAGTCATCATTACCGAATTATTTTATTTCCTTGCACGACTGAGTCGTTTGTAGATTGGAAGAATGATGGGATTGCCGGGCTTGGAGGCAGGGAAGCTGAGGGAGGAACGTTTTCCTGGGATGGACTGTGGTGGATACGTTCAATGAATTTGCTTTCATCTCAAAGGCTGGATTATCATATCTGCTCCATGATTTTTAGTCGTCGACTGCTGAATTCAGAATGAATTAAACATAATGGACGAAATCTCTGTTCTTTTGATCCATTCCCCTTCTCTCGATAGAGCTTACCGTACATGGTGGTCGCACGTGTGAGCCTCAATGACGAACTCAGAAACCGGCAGAATCCCAATTAAGGTTTTCAATTTGTAGATCGAAACGGCCATGCGTTACTCAGTGTCACTAAGATTTCTGGCCGCTGCAAACCACGCCGAAGAGTGTTGCCCTCGAGGTTTCGTCTGGTTAACGGCAGGAAGAGAAGTGGTCAATTTTTCTTTTGCCAACTTGGACTCACTCCTCGAAAGGCGGTGCTTTTATCTCGGGGTGCCTCTGCGCCCAGCCCTTCATCCTCTTGTAATATTGCGAATCCTTTGCACAGAAAAGATACCTTTCCAACTGCGGCCTCCGATCCGCACTCTCGTACAAGTACCGCCAACAAGATTCAAATTGCTTCACCCACACTTCCAATTTGTTCCAATCCCGACACTGCCGGTTCTGTCCGACTCCGCTGACAGACTCGGAGGTGTTTGTCGTGTACCGTGGGGTGTCGTCAGCGTGACAGATGGTGTCTTCCCGCAGGGCGTCGAGACAGTGCATGTTGTGGTAGATTGAGTAGGTCGGGGGAGAGTCGAGGTGGTATTGCATGAGGGTTTCCTGAAGAACTTTCTGGGTGGTAAGGGTTAGTGGCAGATCTGTAGGCGAGAATTTAGACAGGACGTACGTACCAAGCAGTGTAGGTTATGGTACGCGTTCACGAGATAGACACCTCGGGTGGGGTCCCAGGGAAAGGGCTGTGCGGGCGGAAGTTGCATATCTGCAGCTACATCATGCGGGATGGAGATATGTCCTTCATCGAAACTTATAGCGTCCCAGAGCTCTTGGACTTGAGTCAGGTCTTTGGAAGAATATTCCGTGCTGTGTATGAAGGGTTTGGGTATGTCTCTTGCGAGACTGGCTGGTGTTCATGGTATCAGCGAGATGGAAGTCTTGGTGCGGAAGATTAGAGCTACGCGCCATAGTTCGAGCTCTGTTCGAGACTTCTGGTTGTAGTCGTGAGTTTTTCGAATAGTAAACCGACATTAGCAAGCAGTGAGAGAGCCAGAAAAGCCAACAAAGTCCGCGAAGTGGGGCAGGAAAAAGAGGAAGAACATGAAGAAGGCTGGTATTTCTCTCTATCATCATCCCCATTGTCAACTAGATGGTATTTCAAAGAACCTTTGAACAGAGTTGTTCCAGCCATAAGTCAACGACTTCTAGCGTCAATGATACCCGAGAGGCTGTTCTTTCGGTAAAAGAGGAAAACAGTGAAATTCCATGGCAATGGTACTTTTATTAGTGAAAGCCGATGATCATGCACGTTTGGATCACAGCGCCGAAAGAATGAGGGATCAAGCAGTTGCAAGTTTAGCCGAGGGAAGAACGTGTATTTTCAAAACACGGAGTACTCATGGGGCCGAAAAAGCTGCCTTCTTGACACGGAATACTCACGAACTGCTGTCTATTCTGGCACCCTTAGCGAATTCTTTCGTTGCTGGATATTACCGCTGCAGGACGGATTCGTCGAGATTACGTGAGCACAAAGTTCTTTGCTTTCTCTTATCTTTCCCTCTCTCCGTCATCTTCCACCAAGATACGAGCGCACCAACCGTCTTCTCTCGCTTGCCAATCTGAGACTGTGGGGAGTATAGAGTCATGTACTAATACCTACGACGTCGATTAGACACTCTAGCGTGCCCAGCAACGCCGCATGTTCAGCACTAAACATGTCCCTGCACTTCGGGTACACTATCCAACTGACGGAGTGACGCAGGACGGATCTGTTCATAGCTGCTTTGACAGCGTCCACGACTTGCCTCTTTTGACCGGAGTAATTTTCCGGCAAAGAAATAGATCAAGGCGCAAAAGGAGTAAACCCACTTGGGTCAACATTTGACGGCCGAAACTGAGTCCGGAAACGTACCGGAGAATTTCGGGTATGTTCCCTAATGATACCCCCAACTTTTTGTCTTTCACACCCCCGGAAATCGCCCAAGAAAAGGTCTCAAAAGACAACTTTGAATGACCCATTCTCATAGCTAAAGGGTGTTCCAGCCTCAATACCCTGATGGGCTGAATTTCACCCTCCTATCCTTGCTGCCACAGCCTTGATGCTGGCATCCTGCACTCATCTTGCCAGCGTTTCCCAGTTTACCGGGGGCCAAAAAGTGTAAATGTGAGGTCTTACAGTAGTTTACGTTCCAGATCGCCTGTCACTGCTGTATCGAATTCACATTTCGTCGAATTCTTTGTGCAAGTAGCCAAATTACTATGGGCGCTTCGGCCCAGATATTACCAGAAGGCGCCTATTCCCCTTTTCTTGTCGCTCAACTTTTCACTGAGGTGCATCGTACAGGCAACTGATAATATGCACTCAATAGGGAGGTTTAGCAGCAATAATTAAAAGAAATATTTAAAGTCAAAGTCAACCTTACAGTCTTATCATTAACCTTATTAGACAATATATCGTTTTTAACGAGGTTAATTCAAAATGTCAACTTCGCTTTCTAATTTCATTTATTTTTTATTTTTTATCACATTTATATATTATGAATATTATCGATAAAGAGGATATCATTATTATGATCTTTATAATGTTATTATTAAATTCTTGAATCGTGATCGCTGCTGCGCCCCATCATAAATATATTTCTTTTATAAAATATAATTAATTCGAATTTGATTTTAACAAATAAATATCAAAACGTTTACGAAAGATTATGCGTTTTATAAAAAAAAAAATACGTTTTTTAATTGATTACTTTGATTTGAAAAGCATAAAATATCGATAGCGAATATAATTCAATTTAAAATTTGCTTTATATTTATTATTATGCAAATTATTATAATCACGATTATTGTATAAACTTATACATTATTTCGAGCGATCAAAAATATATTTATTCATTATATTTAATAATATATTCGAGCATTTATGAAAACGCTATATTATTATACTATTTTAATATTCAATTTTTATTTATAATCGCATTCAATTATACGTTTATATTATTAAACGATTAATTAATTATAATGAACGCAACATCGTTTAAACTTTCGTCGATAACATTTTTCGAAAAATTGCACGACCTGAAAAAAAATAAGACTTTTAATATTCAATATATAAAAAATCTTATAATATAACGTGAATAATAATCATTTATTTAAATGATTTTATAAATATTAATTTTGATTTTTATAAAGAAAAGATAGCAGATGTTAAAATATTTTAAATATTTAAATTATTTAATTAATTCGATTGAATTTTTAAAAATAAATTTAAATAATATCATTTTTTTGAAAATAAGATTTATATTCATCAACGTCACGTTATATCTTTTTATATAAATTACGTCAGCAGAAGAAAAAGAGCATTTAATAAAAATATATCGAATATTAAAATCATAATAAAATATAACTTTGAAAAAACATAAAACTTTTGAATTTTCAACGCATTAAAATAGTAATTGAAAATAAGTTTTTAATTTATAAGAGATCTTTATCGAGCAATCATATTATTAACAAATTGTTACATTTATTTTCGAGAAAACGAAAACGCAATTCGATTCGAAATTTCATTTTTTATTATACATTAATATCTCGATATTAAATCATGAAATTTCAAAATCGTAAATAATTAAATTTTTTAAATCTCTCGATTTCACTTTTTTTTAAATTATATTCTTATTGTAATTAAATATTAAAAAAAACATATATGAAATTAAACGCTTTTCATTTTCTGCGCTCTTTGATTTTTAATATCAAAAAAATGATTATTTATGAAATAATTAATTTGATTATTTCTTATTCGTTTAAAACGTCGTGAAAAGTTTTTTTATTTTAAATAATGTTCTTTTCATCGTCGCAAAGTTCGTTTATAATTTCTTTCATATTGATAAATTTTTATAAAAAAATTTTAACGTGTATATTTAAATTTGTAAACGTATTTTTAATAATAACGAAAGAAGCTTATTTTTTAATTAATTGAAAATCATCGCAAAGCGATTATAAAGCGAAATGTAAATATTTTTGCGAGTTTAATAAGACGATGAAATATATAACTCTTATAAAGTTAAAAGAATATTTTGAATCGTGTGACTCATTTTCTCGAAAAAGGATATTTGTGTGTATTTTGTTTTTTCGATTTGCGCGCTTTCGATGAAGCTTTTTGTATAATTTATATATCATTTATATATATAATTTATAATTCTCGAAAGATGTTTATATATCTCTTTATCGTTTTCATCGATTTTAAAAATATCGATTTGTTTATTTCTTTCTGATATCTTATTATCGTTTTTTGTTTTATATTTATTTTGAACCGTATCATTTATAATTATTTTAAAATTTGTTATATTTATATCTTTTATTAATGATTTTGTAGAGTTAATATGCTTTGAAAAATTTGTTTTAAGGTTTTTGTTATTAATGTATAATTGATTATTTATGATAAAATTGATATTTCTCAATTTTTGTTTAATCATTTAAATCTTCTTTTAAAAGACTTTAAATTATAAAAATTGATTTTGTTATATAACATATTTTTGATTTAATACGTTTTATAATTTGTTTATTATCTTTGCAGCAAAAAAAGATTTCAATAAGTTATTAAAATAAACTTGATTTTCATTAAATTGATTTATATAATTTACGACTTTAATTAATGATTTCATAATAATCTTTAATTGCTTAACAATCTCTTAATATTTTATAATAAATATGTTTATATTTTTCGCTATAATTATAATAGATCGATTTATTTAATAATAAAAATAATTAATCATAATGATTGATAAATTCGTTAATTCGTTTATAATTATAATCGCTTTAATTTTTTTTTATGCTATTTATGAGAATTCTTTTTCTTTTTTTTTACAAATTGAGAAGGTGATTCGAAAATAATATTATCGTTAAAATCGTTAATCATTTTTTATATATAAAAATTGAAAGGATTTGAAAGATTTGATATAAAAGTATTTCGTATCGATTTTATAAATATAAAGAGATCGTTTGAAATTTCGTCGATATTATTATCGTTATTAATGATATCGTCAATATTATCTTTTTGATTATTAACGTTCTCATCGTTAACATTATTAAAAACATTAATAATAACCTTCTTTTTTTGATTCATTTTTTTATTAAAACATTCACGATCTCGATTATAATGTTTTGCATCTTTAAACTTTTTTTTTGATTAATATAATCTCGTTTTTTCTCTTTTTATGCGCCTTAATTATAAAATTTCAAACGTTTATTATTTGAATTCATTCGTTATCACGTATCTTATAATTATAACTTAATTGATTTTCTCTTTTAAATTAATTATGTTTAATCTCAAAAATATTTCTCACATAAGTTTTAACATTAACATATTTATATTTAATAAATCGTTCGAATCTTTCTCGCACCCTTTATCAAAAAGCATTTATTATATTCATTATTTTATATCTTATTTGATATTTTAAAGCAATATCGATTATGAATATATTATTTTATTTTATTAACCGTGCTCTCATTATGAGACGTTAATTAAATTATCGATTTAAACGACGTTTATATAATATGCGAGACGAAATAATAAAAATTTGAAAGACCTTTATTAAATAACTTGAAAAATCGTTTATTTTTTGCTATTATTTGATCGCGTATGTGTTTATATTTATATAATCGTTTTATTATGATAATTCAACATCGTTTTTCTTTTTCGTTATATGTTTTTTCTCTTTATTTTTATTATATATGCCTTTAAAAAAAAAAATTTTTTGAAAAAGTTTCGATTGATATGATTTTCTCTCTTTTCGTTTACGAGAAAAGATATTCAATCGTTATAAAATTATAAAATCGTTTGAACTCATAAGATCGTTTAAATCTTATAAATAAAATGTTAATATTTTATAAAAATTAATTAAAAAAAAAGCGGCTTATATTTTCATCGAATAAATAAAAAATGCAATCCGATAATATTTTAATACGTTTTTAAAAAATATGTGTGATGTGAAAGATTATTAATTTATTAATGAAATAATATTTATTGATGAAATAATATTTGTTGATAAAATAATAACGACTTCGAACAATGTTGAGACGTTATTTTTTAATTAAAACTTTTTTGTGAATCTTACATTTATTATATCAACATTAAAAATCGTTTTTCACTTATTTATCGTTTTTATAAAGTATAAAAAAACGTGTGATGAGAATTATATAAGATTATTTGCTATTTATTCAAATTTATACATTTAATTAAACAATCACATTAACGATTAATAAGATAATTGAACTTTTAAATTAATGATTTAATAAATTAAATCATTAATTTAAAAGAAAGGTTTTCAAGAACGTTAATTATTATCTTATGTGATTAAATTGCTGAATAATTACTCTTTTAGATTTTAATTATTCTTTTAATTATCGTTGCTAAACCTTTTTAATAGGAATAAGCTGACAGCATGCGAATTGAAATGCTGGAGATGGCGCAGTATCAAGAGGTCGGCCTGAGACCACTGACAGCATCCATAGGAAACCCTGGTTTGTTCAACCTTACTTCTTTCAACCCATCATGGAGTGCCAGTCACAGAACAAATATGGCATCGCGGAGGCTCTCGATGTTAGCGCATCGATTGCGAGAGATGTTGATAAGAAAAGCAATGCATTCTGATCCGAAGATGCACTGAATCCGTTATTCTTCGATGAACCGAGAAATAGAAAAAAAACGAAAACGATGTCGACTTTGCAAGGAATGATCCTGACAATCCCTAAATTGGTCGCGGTGGTATAACTTTTCGAAAATATTATCAAAAATTGAAATAAAATTCGCAAGCGATATTCGATAACAAATTGCATCGCTCGAATAATATTAATATCTTTTATTATCAATATAAATAAAAACCCCGTATTTGTTATTATTAAAAATATTTATAATAATTATCAACATTTCGATATTAATACGTTTTCTTAAATAGTAATATTAAATCATTTTTTTGAAAAATATCTCGAATTATATTATTTTGCGAGTTTTATATTATAGAAATAATTAATTTAAACAAAAATTTAATAAGAATTGAGAAACGAAAAAGAAGCTTAATAATTGTATATATTATAAATAAATTAATAACAATAAAAAAAGCGACAATAATATATAAAGATTAGATTAATCGAAAATAAACTATTAACAATAAAGAATTAATTAATGTAAATAAAGAATTAACGATTTAATGCTTTTATAATTTTATCAATCAAAATTCGATTAAAAAACGATAAAAAAGATTCTGTAATTAAAATCATTAATTATCAAAAGTGAAGAATGATAAAATAAAATAAAAAGCCTTTCAATCGCGATGTCGATTATAATTAAAAAATACAACATTTTGGCGGGGATGTTGGAGTCTGGCATGTTACTGGGCAATAGGTAGAACGGAGGGCGACGGGATCGTGTGATTGACTGTGCGTCTTGCAGGATGCGGCGGAAAAAATCCTAAGTTTGTGAATCAAGGTCGTTTAGTGGGATCTCCGCCCTCGACCTCGATGACTGGCAGAGGTCATAGCCGACTAGTCAAGGGCCATGTGACTTGGCTTCCTACCTTGAAGCCGCTGTATTGACTTTTGGAAATATATATTGCTCTTTCTCGGTCGCCTATAACATGAAGTTTCGTTCTGAGGTCCATGTCGGAGTACCTACCTATCACGTAGTCCAAGGCCTTTTGCTTGGCTTCCCAGTCTGGTTCAGAATACGAGCGACAGATGAATACTCCAGTCCTTCCTAATTTCCACAGTCCCATTACTGCACGTCGGTAACCGGAGGTAGAAGAAGAAGAGTGATGACACGCTTTAGGAGTCTTGTGCTCGCTGGTTTGATGACAGGAATGATTCGGAGCAGACGAGGCCAGATATTTCAAGCGACAATCTTTTCGAGATGGACATGCAGTTCCTACGATCTTTCGTCGTCTCGTCAGTCAGTTTACCAGTACTAAACCGTGTATAGTAATCCCCACCTTCATTTTCGAGTTGAAAATTCTGCCTCGGTCAAGACTCGTGTCGTAGAATCTACCGTGACGAGCCAAAAGACAGTTATCCAACTGGAGGCCAAGTGTCTCCGGTTAGAACAACACTCGCAATGTCTGATGAAGTTATGCAAGATGGCCGAAACGATTTTCTCTAGACTCTGAGACTGCCGTAGTATATACAGTAATAATACAGATGGCTGGGATGACTGGGGGTTAGCTTTTGACAACATCACCGTCCTATCAATAGTACCAAAATTCCGCAAACAACGCAAACCAACAAGAAAGATAGCTGAATCCCCTTGCCCTGCCCTCCCGTAAAATCCTGCACATTGACCGAACCGTTCGCCGCTCCCGTGGCCGTCGGCAGTGCGAATCGTCCAGTCCCGATATCCAAAGTCGACCCTCCAGCTTCCAGACTGATCGCCGTCCCCGAAATGGTAACACCGGGAGCAGCGGCACTGAGAGTGACCCCATCTACGACGACGAATGACGATTGCGCTTGGACGTCGAAGCCGTCGATGTTGATATCGGAAGAGACTGGAGATGTCAATAGCGGGATCGTACTTGAGCCCACGAGCAAAGTGCCAGAAGGCTCAAGACTGATAATGGTTCCGTGTATAGTAGCGGCTGGGCCGCCGGCTGAGATGGTGATGCCGGCGATGGAAAAAGCGGAGGGGTTTGGGGTGAACGTTTGGCCGGCGATTGTGTAGACGTTGCTCGGGGCGTATGAGAGAGGTGGAAGATCGACGGTGGAGCTGCCGATAGCCAGTGCTCCGGACGGACCAAGGCTGATGATGGTCCCATCGACTGTGACGGCGGCACCGCCGGCTGAGACGATGGTGCCGGCAATGGGAAATGCGGAAGGGTTTGGCGTGAATGTCTGGCCTGCGACTGTGTATGCTTTACTGGGAGGGGGATCTGATGGGCTTGGAAGAGATATGGTACTGCTTCCTATTTCCAATGCTCCATTCTCACCAAGACTGATCCTGGTCCCACTAATCGTAACAGCTGGACCGTTCGCTGAGATGGTGGTACCGGCTATGGAAAAAGCTGAGGGATTCGGTGTGAAGGTCTGACCAGCCACAGTGAATATTTTTGTAGCGACAGGCGTGGGTGATGGATTCATGAGAGAGATAGTGCTACTTCCTATAGCCAACGCTCCCGATTGATCGAGGCTAATGGCGGTCCCCTTGATAGTGACAGCGGGACCACCTGCTGAGATCATGGTGCCGGCTATAGAGAAGGCTAAGGGATTTGCTGTGAAGGTCTGACCTGCCACTGCTAGTACAGTCGAAGGAACCGGAGCTGCAAGGGAGATGGTACTGCTACCTATGGCCAAGACTCCCGATGGATCAAGGCTGATTTTTGTACCGTCGACTGTTTGAGCGGTGCCACCGGGAACAATGGCTGCGTTGTTGACTTTGAAACCCTTCGGATTCGCAGTAAAGGTCTGAGCGCCTATGGTGAATATCGACTGAGGAGGCAACAAAATGGGAGAAGATCCGTCAATTTCGGGTCCGGATTTTCCAAATGCATTGTAGATGATTGCCCCTAGGCCTTGAGTCTGCGCTTGGGGGTTCTCTCCTGGTGGTGACACAGGTATGATGGGTACTTTGGGATCCGATGGCGATTGTTGTGAATCATCTGATGGCGGATCAGGGTCACTAGATGAAGGAGCAATGGTTTCTGCCTGTGGATCTCCAGCAACTGCAGGAACTGAAGGTACTTTGGGAGCTGACGGTGGATCACCGTTGTTATCTGGAGAGGCTGCTGGACTATCAGGCAGAGAAGCAGGGTCCGCGGAGGCGATTACGGGCGACTGTGTTGGGCTATCTTTTCCAGGGTCTCTCGTCTTTGCTGGTGGGGCCGCGGGATCATTGGGTAGAGATGCTGGTTTGGCAGCCTCAGCGTAGGATGTAGCTTGTACTGGTATCGTTGTTGGATCTGCAGGCGTGGGTACAGGCGTAAGCGTAGGACGCGCAGGTGGGGTTGGGGCAAGCAACGACGCAGGGGTCAACGCAGTTGGCGGATCAAATAGAGCGAAAGTACTCAAAGTGAAAGGGTCAGTCCAAAAGGCAGCACAATTCGATGACCATGTTGGATCGAGAGTGAACATCTCCATAGGTGGCACGATGAGTGGAAGCCATGGCGGGCCAATAGTGGTAATTATGTCGCCATTGGCGATTGTACTTAATCCCAGGCCCCAAGTCGGACATGCCAGATCTTGAACGTTAATGGGTTTTATATCCTGAGGAAGTATATATTGATCACTCGGATCGGACCAGACCTCTCCAACTAAAAAGTTGTCGATACCGCCAGGGTTACCGTCGCTCAAGTACTTGCTGTACACACCAGCCTCCGGTCTCCATGTCGAGAGCGCGCCGGGCGGGAGCGTGATAATTGCGTCGGTCAAAATCGGGCCAACAGTATTACATTGATCAGTGACCGTGGCTTTCCCCACCAATTGCAGATACATCGATGGGGAAGTGCTACACCAAATGTCAGACTCGCGGATCATCTTGAAGACGAAATTGCTTTACTTACAACGTATGTCCGCTGACCACAGCAGTACTCCCATTTGCAACAAGTGAGTGCACTCGCTTTTCTAGATTTCGAGTTGACAAGGTTGAGGTGACGTTGGACATTTGGTTGTTATGGCAATCGCCAGTGGACTTATCTGGGAAGTAATAGAGCCTTACTTCTGGTATATCCAGCGAGCAATTCCCGCAACACGAATCGTTAAAGTCACCTGACCAACGTAGAAGTCCCGGGTAATTTTGCAAGAGATAAATTGCAGGAAGATCCCATTCATCGTCCTGAGTGGTCGTATCATTAATACCACAGTCTGAAAATGTAAGTTGTCCTTGCTGAATAGCTTCGACGTAAGATCTACATTCCGGACTTCGACCAAAGTTCGTAATCCAAGGATCACCATAATCCCAAAGACCGTTTTCAGTTCCCCCATTTTCCATATTTGGATTACCCTGCTCAGGAACGCCATACCCATTTTGATTCCAAATGTATGTGAACTGTGCACTGAGGTAGGCCGAGCATGGTAGTACGGTAGTTGTAGTAGCCGTGGTCAAATTTACTCCCACTGTTATGGAGCCCACCAAGCCAGTCTGACAGGGAGACCCGTATATGTCACAGTCTTGCTTTTGGCCATAAGGTATAATGTACGAGAAGTCTGAAATACTGGTCGAAGATGTGTTAGGGAACAATTGACTGGAGACATTGGCTATCGAGGTTGTAGTTGGAGGCTGTTGGACTGTATCTCACGGTAAGCTGCAATGCACTGACAGGTCCGGCACTATCCGATTCCGCGCATAGACTTGAGTCTTCAAATGAAAGAAATGCGCAGAGTACAGTATTCGGGGTGGATGACTGACGGGAGTTATTCATCTCAGCGCGGACATAGAGAGCCAGGCACAGGCACAGGAACGGTGAAAGGGGCGCCATGAGCGCTCGAAAAATACCAATGAAAGCTGAGTCGTTTCAATGAATGAGGTTGCATGAAGGAGATTTTGATTCGTGGCAGGCAGCACGATGAGAGTAGATGTATGCAAAAATTTGCGCAGAACGCACGACATTGACATTGCGGGAGTCCTCTTGTGCGCTGTTCAGCACAAAGATGAGGCTCAGCCATGCTGCACGCAACGGACTTGCTCGCCCGAGCAGCTGTCGAAAGCGCCACCAGCGCTGACAGTAAATTCTTCAATAAATAAGACGGACTGAGATTTGGTGCTTGGTTTGCTTACTTATTTTTTAATTGCCCCACCTTTATGCAGTTCAGATGCATGCATAGCCTAATGAGCTTCCCAGCTGAGATTTGTAATGTGCTTATTCTTTGGGGATCCTCTGGAATTGCAACGATTCAGAATCCTTGTCGGATAAATCCGACATAGCTGTAGGACTTGAAGCTCAGAAGTCTAGACAGTAAAAAAATCGGCGAGAAATCCTAAACAACAATCGGCAAACCTCTCCGAAGGATTGAACTTGCAAATTGCAGTTTCGTTCAGAGATACTTGCAAAGCGGACTCAGAGAATGACTCGAAAGCTTCTGACCTGCTGAAGGTTCTGACTGTCAGAGAGACTGCTGAAAAGATGAGCATTGCTGCATTTGGATAGGAAGAAAGAAACACTATACATAAGAGATCTAGGAACTA
Source organism: Alectoria sarmentosa (assembly GCA_009733775.1). Taxonomy (NCBI): domain Eukaryota; kingdom Fungi; phylum Ascomycota; class Lecanoromycetes; order Lecanorales; family Parmeliaceae; genus Alectoria; species Alectoria sarmentosa. Next base: position 27,926 of record WOGZ01000009.1, read on the forward strand.
TGCACGTGCTGATCATGCAAAGGTAAAATTAAGAATTGGCAAGACGTTCTAATAATAGAGCAAGCAGGCTCCTTAGCAAAAGCTTGGCAGCGGCGCCACGGAACGTACCGCTCTGGGCTCAGAACGCTGCCGGCATGACTGTTTTCACAAACATTGACAGACCTCGAAAAACATCGCCGTTTGAATCATTAACGAATTTAATCGAAGCCACGACGAGATGAAAATTTAAATATAAGACAGAAGAGCTTCTCGAATGAAGCGGCTTTAATTAAATCATTGTTGATATTTTTTTGAAACGTTTTTGAACTTGTGGTTAGTTTAGTTGAGGTTTATTGATTCAAAAACTTTTAAGTTTTTGAATCTTTGAGGCAAACATGATATAAAGATGATTAAAAAGCGATTGAGTCTCGACGAGCGAAATGAACTCATTTTTTTACTTTCGCAACTAGGTTATTAGAATCGTATTTTTCAAGTTGAAATTCATTCGAGCAAAAGCGAGGTGAGGGTATTTGGAATTATATTCTCGGGAGTGGTTTTTTCCTTATTTCTCGAGCGCTGAATAGAGGGTTCGATGTGTTATATAGGACGGCGTCAGGGCGATCGAAATATGGGGACAAAAGAGGCTTGTCCTAACTACTCCAAGGGCGGTGAAGCTGGATGGGAATTTCAGGTCCACGACGTGGCCTCGGTGATTATTATCATGTAGTGTAGCAGTGCGTCGATGCAGAGGCTCCCCTACCTCCTCTCACTAAACATTAAAAAACAACTTCAAATCCCATCAGATGTAAGTCCAAGTCTTCCATTTCAAAAGCAGAAGCACTAACTGATCCAAGGCGAGTCTTACCCTCGGTTCGGGACTCCAGATATCAGGTATTGATCATTTGCTGAAAGGACCCTTGGAGTTCGTCGGACCCGTTTAAACGGCCATTTAGCATCATGTTTTGCTGCCTCACTTTGGGCTGCAAGCTGGGCGATAGACAACCAGAAGACGGGAATGAAGCCGTCAGCCAAGTCTAATGACTGAATCTTATTCCTTGAAGGGGCGACGGACATTCTGGACCATTGGAGCAGCCACATGACTTGAAACCTTGCTCTCTCTAGCAACCATTCGCGAGACACACGAATCCACAACATATGCGGCGAATGCAACGGTATCCGGAAAGAAAATGGTGATAGCCTTTTTCGCTCAAGGCACCATCTTGCAAAAGAGAAAAGCTCTTTTCTCCTGTTATCGCCACGTCGAGAAAGTGAAATCTTTCGTCAAGCGTATTCGTCATATTTCTCACACAGAGCTGTCGCTCATGGTCCATCCTATCTAATTTTGACCATGTTGGTAAAGAACAGTAACACCAACTATGGCTTTGAGCACGAGTCGGTAGGACTCGCATATCTAGCTCCTCCTTGGCTAATGGGACACTGTCCTCCTAAGATCTCTGAATCCGCCACCTGGACGCAGGAAAAATGACGCGAGCTCTTGGGCTGCGGACATGGGATAGCAACTCGGCGGGCCGTATTGGTAAACGCATCCAGCAGGATGACTCTTCTTGTATCATGGCAGGATGCGTCGGTATAGAATGGACGCTCCAGTTGATAATATCACATTATCCAACATCTCCATCTGTTGCTAGGAAAGTTCTTGTCTCCTTTGTCCCAATGACCCTTCCAATTCACGTAAGGCCTGCGATCCTTCCAATTCTCGTGGGTATAGCGGTATCTCTGCTCCATGGATCTCGGGCACATATCCGACCCAAGTATCATTCCCATCACCCCTTGCTTTCTCTCCCTCGTCCACTGGGGTAGGATATGATTCGCGTTTTGCTTCTGTGCGCTGCTTACGTTGTCCAAATCGATATGCCAGAAAGATCATGCCAGCGAAAACAGTCACGCCAATGGGTACGCCGACACCAATGCCTATTTTGGCGGAAGTGGGAAGTCTGGGAGATGCAGCTGTAGAGCCGGTGCTGGATCCTGAACTCGCAGTCGCGGATCTTGTGTTTGAGCTCGCAGTCGTGGAGTTTGTGTCTGTAGAAGATGCCGATACAGGAGATTTGATCACAGAAGTAGTGGCGATAAAGTTTGTTGTAGAAGGAGTCTCAGCGGCTGAGCTCGTGCTTGGAACTGGTATTACAGAGCCTGCAGACAAGGTCGTGGCAGTAGGAATCGCACTGTCGGTCTTCGATCCTTCGACTGAAGTCGTGGAAGCAGAGCTTGCTGACGAGGAAATCAGCGAATTAGAAGCGGCAGCCGCGATATTGGAGGGCTCGAGTGTGCCACATGTCTTGCAGGTATCTGAGCCAGGGTTGGTCGTGCGGCATTGAGAGAAAGTGGCCTCGCAGATGAAGTTGGGCAGGGTGCCTTTATATTGCGCTATGTTCGCAGGGTCCGTACCGTTGGAACAGATGCATGTATAATCAAGCGTTGACTAGTGGCGATGAGTCTATTGACGCATGACTGCAAGCTTTGAGCTAGCTGGGTACTCACACCAGTGCACGAGTTGCCTTTGGTCTGTGACTGTCCACCACAAAGTGTTGGGCAGTTGCTGGTCTGTGCTTGACACCACTGATCTTTGAGCCTCCGATTAGTACTGCAGAGGGAACGAAGCTCATGCGCCAGGAACCTAGAGGACGTACCCTTGGTGGTCAGGTCAACGGAGTTGGGATCAAAGGTGCTATTGTCCTGGGCAATGGCCTGCACAACTAGCGCGATTACAATCGAAAACAAGAGCATCTCTTCTTGGAACAGAAGTCATCGACTCCAGAACAGCATTTGACTCGAAACATATATGATGAGCAAGGTACAAGATAGGTACAAGATGGGGAATGGAAAAAGGCAATTGGGCTTGTGGGCAATGGTAAAATGAGGCTGATACTCATCCCAGAAGTGGCGCCTGTAGTCCGAGGACTGCGCCTACATGAATCCAAATTGCAATGACACTAGCAGTCTAGCACGTTTCAGAAGACTTTCCGTGAGCTAGCATTACAAGATACCTAAGAGCGAGGAATAGATTCGCGCGAACGAAACGTGCATCGATCCCAACCAACGACTTCTCTTAATGAGAAAACGCGGAGAAAGAAAAGAAGAGCAAACCGGAGTGCAGTGCTGACGCACGAGATTGAATCCCAGTCTACCTACCCCACACAGGTATGATCCAACTGTGCCAACAGCGAGGAGAGGAGTTCCGTAGACACGATCCAAATTGGAGGCTGCGATGATTGGATGAAACGGTCTCAGCTCTCCGATCTATGGATATTAGGTGTTCAGAAGGATTCCAATCCTGGCCGCAAAAGCGTGAGAGGAGGGCCCCCACGCGGATTATTGCACCCAAAGCCACTTCCCGAACATAAATTGCTGAGCATACAAACCCGCCTTCAACTCAAGGTGCTCGGTTTCAAGATATCTGTGGGCTCATAGCACGATGTGTATTGTTCATTTATATTTGTTTATTGTGGACGTTTGAAACTCTAGATGTGCTTTATTGTACTTAGGCACGCCCCTGCCCGCTCGGGCACCAGGTTTTGGGGGCCGAAGAGCCCGGAGCTAGAGAAAGCTCGGGGCCCCGCGCTACACGCATGGTCGCATCAAAGGAGCTGAGTACAGGCATCCTCCGTAATGGTCTGGTTGATTCGTAGACGCATTTTTTGTTTATGAAACGAAAACATCCCCCCAATCATAGTGGTTCGGCAGCCGAAACAGAATCAGATGCCTATTCCTTCGCCCCATCATTGACAACCATCATTCCATCAGACCTGACCACCACAAAAGCGCCCAGAAAGAGCAAAGAAAGGTTTCAAGCCCATCCTCCATCCACTCTAACCTCCGAACCTGATACCCGCGCGCCATCACATCCGTGGCGCAGTACTATTGAATCCCCATGATCCCCGAACCAACCGATTCCATAAACTATACCAGCACCACTCACACACAGTGATGTACCCTACACCTCCAAAAACGGCTTTCTATACATACATACATCCATACATAGACAGCATATTACTTACGTTACTCAAATCAAGCCGTCCGATTCGTGCAAAATACAGATATACCGCTCGCTCAAAAAGGTAGAATGCTAATTGCGACCGAAGCACCATTACTGCCGCCCTTATTTCATTTCATTTCATTTCATCTTGAGCATGCAGTCTTTTCCCTATCGATCTACACATCCATCTCCCCCTCCTTCCCTCCTTCTCTCCCGCCCCTCCGTCCGATACAAAAGCACCAAGCAATCCCGCCCGACCGTCTGCTCAATCTCCTCCCCTCCCATCCCATCCCATCCCACTCCATTCATCCATTCATCTCCCCATCAAAAACATCACGAGACTTCTCCTGCCAAAACATCAATTGGAATAAAATCAATCATGCACCCACCATTCTCAACTCCGCACGAAAATGAAATTCCTCGCCTCGCCTCGCCCTTATTCAAAAAATTCCAGCTCTCGAGCGCGATAGGTATTTGATTTCAATTAAGTTATAATCGATAGGGAACTATTATTTCATCTCATCTCATACGTAATAAGAAAAAAGTATCAGCGAAAAAAAAGGTATGAAAAAGCGAGCTGAAGAAGAGTAGCAGAGATGATAATAATTGTTAAAATCGATATATCATCTCGATAACCGAGGTGGGGTTTTCCATAAATATCGCACTCGGTATTAATAGGAGAACGGTCTACAAAGATGTATGGCACAACGCTATCAATACTCGTATAATGCAGGGATAATCGCTTTATCCATTAATTATAGGCATTGTCCGTGAAGGAAGATAGAGAAACGGCGACGCGCAACGTACGACGTGAAAAGATGATGATGGAACGAGCATCACCAAGCAGGCCTTCGAAGCGATGCGGCTACATTTCTTTTCTGTTGTACGAGCTCAATCCTCCAAGAGCTTGCACGTAGGTACATATATATCGAACCTTCACTTCTCGTTCCACCCATTTAGAAAAAACCTAAAAAGAGGTTACGATCCCTCTGCAGATACAGGATTCCCAAAACGTCAGCAGCCCGATTCAGCGAGCCGTCACCGCTTAATCCACTGCTACCTCGTTCCCTCAGCCCCCGCCACAACCCCAATCGCCCTCAACCCCTCCACCAACTTCTGTAACTCCCTCCTCTTCGCCCCTTTCTACACCGTATTCCCCTCCTCGTCCTCCGCATTGACAAGGCGGCGGAACCTCTCGCGGTCCTTATCCCTGGCCGCATGCTCCAAGAGCGCAAGGGCGAAATCGACGTCCCACCTGCCGACAACATGGTGCAGCGCAGTACGTTTTCCGCTATCGATCAGATCGTAAGCGGGGTCGTATCTAAGCACGTACATCGCGACTTCGGTATACTTTTGGATAGCGGGGTCGCGAAGGGCGGTGGCGCGGTTGTTGTTGCTTTGCTGGTTGAGGAAGCGTTTGAATTTGTTTCCGTGGTCGGTTTGGTCTTGGGAGGTGCGTTCGAGGAGGGTGCGCACGGCGGCCTTTTGGTTGCGGAAAGCGCAGTAGTGGACGGCTGTGAAGTCATTGTTGTCCGGGATCGAATAGTCGGCTTTGTAGTCTAGGAGCAAGTCGATGATATCCACTCTGTTGTTTTCCGCGGCTTCCATGAGGGCTGTTTTGCCCGAATTGGGGCGGTGGTTTATGAACTTTTGGAAGTGCTCTGGTTTCAATTCACCGAATGCTGTTTTCAATAAAAGGGCTACCAAGTCCGTATGACCGTTGCAGCTTGAGCGGATCAGAGGGCTACCACCATTTTCATTCGCAAGTCGGTAGTCAGCACCGTATCGCTTCTCCAGAAGCATTTGGACGATGTGCAGCCGACTGCGTTGGGTGGCATCCCAAAATGCAGTGTTGCCCCATTTGTTCTGATGGTCCAGAAAGTTCAGAAAGCGCTCCCTGGATAACTTTGTGGATGCATATTCCAACAAGAACGATACCACTTCTATGTGATCTTCCCAACACGCTATATTTAGAACGGAACAGTCATCGTTGTTAGTGATTAAATAGTCAGCACCGTACTTCTCCAGCAACTGTTTGACGATTTCCGTTCGAACTCTCCCTGCTGCATCTAGAAGTGCAGTCATGCCTTGATTATTGCAGGCATTGAGAAAGTTCTTGAAGTCTTCACGGGTGGGGCTTTCGTACTCTTTCGCCAACAACGCCGACGCCACTTCCGTATTGCCTTCCCAGCTAACAGCATGCAGAGCGGTGACACGAGCGTTATTAGCGATCGACCAGTCTATGCCTTCTTCCAGAAGTAGGTTCAAAATGGGCCGGAAGTTTCTCCTAGCAGGTTCAAACAACGCATTGATGCCGTCTCTATCCTTGTGGTTGAGGTAGTCCTTGAAGAGGCAGGATTTTCTGTCTTCCAGCTTGGCATGCTTTACAAGTGCGTCAACCACTTCATAATATCCTTTTCCGCTTGCCCAAAGCAGTGGGGTGTTTTCGAAATGACCAAGAAGAGTGTAGTCTACTCTATGTTCCAGTAGTAGGTTGGGCGCTTGTGAGTTGTTGTTTTCCGCGCAGTCTATTAAGGCGTTCTTGGCAGAGGTAGGTTGTTGGTTGATAAACTTGTGGAAGCCTGCTTGATCAGTCTTCTCTTGTGCCTTGTCCACTATCCGGTTAACAAGGCTAAGATTGTCATGACGCCAAGCCCAGTGCAAAGCAGTAAGATTCTCATTGTTGCGGACTAAGGGATCTGCTCCATGATCAAGAAGCAGGATAAGAGAAGACAATCTACTTCTCGCGGCGCAATCCATCAAAGCTGTATTGCCGGTAGGATCATGGCGTGTGTCAAGGAATTTGAGAAAACGTTCGCTGTTTGTGCTCTCCGAAGCCTTCTTTACCAGCTTCTCAACAAACTTGTGGTTTTCGTGATGACAGGCCTCATGAAGGGTAGTACCGTTCTGATCGTTGGGAATGAATAGATTTGCTCCTGCGTCAAGTAGCTGTGATGTAACATCTGTTTGATCGCCAACACAAGCCTCGAACAACGCCGTTCTCCAATCCGGTTCCGTTGATCGAGACAAACGTCTGCTCTTCCATTTTTATGATAATGGAGAAGGAGTTTGGTGACAGCTGTAGATCGGCTTCGGCTTCGAACTTACTAGGACCCGAACGATATCCTTGCTTGCTCGACCCATACTTACAGCCTTTTCCAGAGGGGTCCCGTAGGTTTTACTTCTCACACTCGGATTGGCTTCTTCCTCCAAGAGTGCAAAGACGGCTTCGCTACTACCGGAGCAGACAGCCGCCATGATTGCGAAGCCGTAATGGCCCCCTGGTGTGCCGACAAGAGCGGGTGGTTTGTTCTCGAGCAGGAGATTGATGATGTCGCCGTGGCCTCCTGCTGCAGCCGCTTGAAGTGCATTTCTTGTCATTCATTTTTGCATCAGCACTGTCGATCTAACAAGCGTCGTGAAATTTTCAAACACGTGTTCTGAAACAGCAGGAAACAAACCAGAGTTGCTTGTATGCTTGTCTTGCAACTCCAATGGCAGCATGAGTGAAGAAGATCCTGCCTGCAAAGTTACATACCGTTGAATCCACCTTGACTATTCGGCTCGGCTCCTTTCCTCAGCAACAATTCTGCGATGGCCCCATGCCTCCTTAGACATGCAGCCTGCAATGGGCTCCCAAAAAAGCCCGCAACGAGATCAACATGCGCGCCCTTCTCAATGAGGAACTCTGCAATGTCCAATCTACCCGTAGCAGCGGCGCACTGCAATGCAGAAGCGTACAAGATGACATTCGGGGGCTTAGCGGGATCCCAGTCCTCGAACTGCTGCACAGCAGACACGTTCAGCAAATTGAGATCGGCCGGGAATCTCCTAGATAAATGCGCTTTCACAGCTTCTAGCTAGTTGTTCTCAATGGCGAGACATAACGCGTTCTGGCCATCCTCATTGACCTTATTGAGTCCATCCAATTCGTGGCCGAATTTAGCAATAAGGTCCTCGAGTCCGAAAACGCAAGCTGCGAAGAGCGGAGTTGATGATCGTGCTCGGAGAACACTGAATCTTGCAGCCAGGTACTTGTTGTCTTTTAGTGGTTCAGCCATTTTCTGCGCGTCACGAAACCATTCGTCGTATACCTCGTACTTGTGTCTGTCGCCACGGCGTTTGAGGAGGTAAGATTGCAGCATAGAATTGATAGAAGCACGGTGTTCAGCGATATCAGTTTGTGCAATGACTTCGTAATGAAGGGGCAGTAAAGCAGAGCGTAATCTTTGAGTGACTTCTCGGGCTCAGAAAGCCTTTGTCTTGTCGTTTCATCAGCATCAAAGAATGTGTTCAAAATCCTAAGACAGCTTCGTGTGGCGACAATATTGCACTGACTAGGACTGTATGCTTCCATCTGCATGACGTATTCACGAACAGAGTAATGCGCAAATTGAAGGGTATCTGCCTCTTTCACGACCAAGGTGCGACAGGCATCCAGGACTTCATCCAGATCAGTCTTGCGATCAGGCGGAGATATAGCTTCGAGAAGGGACCGAGATTCCAGTGGCTTTTGGATACGCAGCAGCCATTTGAACGTATCCTGCGTAAGGCAGTAGCTGCGTTCAGAGTTATTCTTATCATCATGAACTTCTTCCATGATACGCGTGTACATCTCCACTAAGTTTTTCGGGAGCTCATCGAGCTTCTTCTTGATGCTCTCTGCGTCGTTGGTGTGATTTTTATCGCAAAGTTGGTTCAGTAATAAGCTGGCGTAGAGGAACATGTTATGCGCACGGCTGGTAAAAGTGTGTTTGATGGTTTTCCCTCAGATCTAGTTCCACAATACCGTTCAGGAGCGACTTGTCTTTGATACCATTATCGAGTGTTGCCTCAATGAACTCGCGGACATCACCCCTGTTGCGTTCTGCGGTCACTGCAGCTGATGGACCTTCTTTCAGGGCATTTTCGATGGCCGGGAAAGAGCGAGTCGAGATGAAGATTTTTACGTGATTTGTAGACTGACGAATGACCTCCTGAAGATGCTTGATCAAGTCGGACTTTTGTCTTGATCGCACTCGTCGAAAGCATCCAGGACAATGGCAACTGGCGTGGGCTTTGAGATCTCAACAAGGATTTCGACGCAATCGGAATAATTCAGTGGCATTTGATTATCGCTGTCTGGTCCAAAAGCCTCGTATTTCTGTGCGATAATAGGTGCCATATCTCGACCTTTCTTCGTTGTAGAGAGCTGGCTCATAATACTTTTGAGAGCTTCTTTGGGGTCGGCCCTGGAGAAGGTCTCCTCACGACCAGTCTTAGCCTTATCGTTGGAGCAGTAAAAAATTGCAAGGCGAAAAGACTCTTGACCCGTCTCTTGGTCCTTTAGTTTCTTACGCATATCTACGACGACAGGACAAACGAGGCCGGTCTTTCCCGTGCCGGCGAAATCATGCAGCCAAAGCATAGATGATTGTTTCGAGGTTTGCCAACTCATAAACTCTGGATCATTTGTTAGCCATTTTCCCAGTGTCATCCGCCACTGATCTTCGGCCCTTGCGTGGTTTTCCCATGGATTAGCGACAGAGAGCCACGTCCTTACTCCAGACAAATAATTTTTCTCCATCTCAATTTTCCTATTCTCGGCATTCCTCTTCAGCTCATCAAGATGGCCCTTCCACATCTCAACGAGGTTCTTGTAGCGTTCTTGATGATGATGTTCTGCTACTGAGAAATGACCGTCCAGATCCTGTGACAAAGCCTTGATTCCTTCCTTTACACCTTTGGGTTGCTCTTGCTGACCCTCCTGCCCTTCCTCGAGGTTGTCGATCCCGAGTTTGGTGACCTCGGCGTCCACAAGGTTAATATCCCTATCCACTCGCTCCTTGGCCTCCTGGATCGTCTGCTGTTCCTTCTTGTTTTTGTCGGCTGTGAGAGGGCTCAATCCCAAGACAATCCGAGAACCCTTATGTTGCGGGTCAAAATACTTGATTGTGTGAATCTGAAACTTGAGCATGAGTATGTAAAATTTTAAAGAGATTCTTGATGACCTTTACACAACTCTGAGTCTATCTTGGCTTAAAGCTGTTCGATGATTGGAGACTTGGAAATATGAGTTGTTACCAAAGCGGTTCCCTCTAGCATACGGTCCAATGTGTCGGATTCGCTGGCGGCACACTAGACTTGTTCAGTCCAACATTTCTTTCGGAATTTAGTTGATCGACAGTACCTCAATGACGAAGTGAACAAGAGTCTAATCACTGAAGTGTCAGCTAAAGCGAATGGATGCTCGGGATTAGGCATAATCATCCAAGGCAGAGCAGCATAGACGGGCTCCGCATGCGCCACCATATCTCCCACAGTTTGAAACTTTTTAGCACACTTGGCAACGTTACCGCACATCTCGCGGTAAGTGAGACTGGTACCAAAGACATGTCCCGGATTTTTTTCCGCTTCGTCACGACGTGTTTGAGCGAATCCATGGACCTCGGCCACTACCTCCTTTGTTTTCAAGTCTTTGACGCCCTGAAATTGAGGCCAAAGCTTCCAATCCTCCTCGTCGTCTTGCACTTGCTCCCATGCTTGCTCCCATAGACCTAAGTTTGACTCGTCCTTTGGGACCAGACGAAACTTTTCCAGGTCTTCAGGTTTTGAAATGGAATCGCGATATTTGTCGCTAGTGTATTTCCTGGACCTGTCATCTGGTTTGGCGGCCGAAGGAAAGGCTTTGCCACGCTTAATGCTGTCATTTTTCTGAGACGCTTGATCCATCGTCGGAACTCCACAAGTTCAATTAAGACGTTGTAAGCATCATCGCAGTCCGCAGTACGCCAGACGCGACAGGGAAGAAACAAAAAGGGCTGTCTTCAAAGAAACTGTCCATCATGGCGATGCCTCAAAAAGAAGTAGATGCGGCATGGGCTGGAAAGGCCCAAGGGGACATGAAAGTGGTGAGCAGTCAGGCATTGTAATTAGAATATGAATATGGAGCTGTTCCTGGAATGACACATGATGGATGATATGTGATAGGTTTCAGATGGAGGCAATATTAGCCCATCATTTCGCACCCTGGCATTGACCTGCTCCAATTGGTCCCTATTCACCTTTTCAGTCTCGGCATGATATAAGAAGCTTAAAGCTAGCATACTCAGCCCTTGGCACAGGCTATGGAGGCAAATCTCGAATGCTTTGCCCCTTGATCACCTTTTTACACCCTTACAAAAGGATCAAGCCCCAAGTAGGCTTCGCCCTGTGAGTCCTGAGTCCTGAGTCCTGAGTCCTGAGTGTGGACAGAGAAGGAAGTATGCTGGGAGCAACTGTCGCATCTGCCAAGGACCGAGCTGTAACCCACGGAGGGAGAGGAGGGTGGGAGCGACGGGCTTACTAACTTCCTAATTGGTCTCTCTATCGGTAGTCTTAGGGACGGGCCCGCATCCTTAATTGTGCCAAGGCTGTTTTTAAATCCGCCGGGCTTGGCAGCCTCGGCAGTTGCCGCAAGAACATTTGTCGGAGGGTGATTCACCAGTGCCACTAGGGATGCTATCCTTCGCTCCCATGGCAGCTGAGAAGAAGAGCCAAAGCTATGCTACCACAGCATGTAGTGGTACCAAAAGCTGTGCAGCCAGTGATATGTTTCAACCTCCCACCATCTCAAGTCCCCAGCCCTGGAATGCTCGTTTCAAGTATCGCATCCCTGATGATTGCATCTTCAACCGCAATGCTCCCTCTGTGGCTTTCAAGAGCATTGATAGCCCCCTCCTACTACAAAACACACCCTCACTAACGTTGTATATCTTACTAACTATACAGTGAGTGCGTAGAGTCTCTACTTCTTGAGTGGGAAAGCTTGCTCTTTATCGCAGCTCTTTATCGTGCCGATGTCTTTGTTCTCCTAGAATCATGTCTCGCCGTCAATCTTACGCATTGTCGGATTTGTCAAGGACCGCTACAGATGATTCCCGGGCTCACATATCACCCTACATGTCAACAGACGATCCAGAGCTCCCAGCAGGCCATGGCCTAGTCCTAGATAACCATCTCCATGTTGAAAAGATGGTTGGTTCCCAGCCTCCTCCGGCCTGTTGTCATGCCAGCCACATGACTAGTACTGTATATAGGGCCTGCTCCAGGGGAGCTTGGGGAGAACAATCAATCCATCCTTCACATCACATCCCATCCCATCATCATATTTCAACACTCCAAACTAGTGGGCTCAGTCAAACTTCTCAGCCTCGCGAAATAGCTTCAATGCGCCTCCTGCCGGATAAGAAGCAACAGCATAGCTTCTATGGTCAAGCATTTACCAGTAAGTGGGGCTGGGAAATTCTCGCTGGGTTTGGCGGCAATCTCCCTCGTTGCTCTTTGTTGTCGTCTTTGCGATCTTTGGTGACAAGTCTCTCAACCAATTGAAGTCGAGCGTCACTCCCAACACCGTCGTGTCAGTTCTTTCACAAATCGCTCAGACCGCCATCTTAGCCCCGGTGACGGCCTGCATCTGCCAGTCGATGTGGTTATGGCTCGAAAGCAGAAGCCGAGCCGCGAACACGAAGAAACATGACGGCACAAATCCTCAGCCCATCGACATGCAAGAGTATGATGATACCAGCTATGGCCCGATTGGTAGTCTACTGTTAGTGTGCAAACGGCCTCAAACGTGCTTCCCCTCCCATTTGCGACAAGAAATACTGACGACATGCAGGGCGCTCGTGTGGCTCGGGACTGTGAATACGATTCTAATCTTTTCTGGGGGGTCAGTTGCACAGCAAACACTTCCAATTTCAATCCGGCAATACTATTTGACCTCGAGTGGCTCGATCGAACGAAGCCTCCAATACCGAGCATCGCAAATTCAAGAGGATTTTGGTATGCTGCACAACCATATATCTCCCTCCAATTCAAGCCTTGGTTGTATGACAACACTTTTCGTGTGGGTTTTGAAGCTTCGCAGATGCCGCCGGTCGTACGGGAGAGCAGTTTTTCCTGTTTGGACCAGTGCCACCAGCGAAGATCGCGGCAATTACAAATGGCTTGATGAACAATAAGGCGAGCCCTTCAAATGTTCCAGGCAATTATCCGACCGCAAGTTGCACTTGGGAGGTTCATCAGTCGATGGATGATTGCTCTACGGTTACCGATGTGTCTTCCAGTATCGTCTCACTTTGTTGAGACTACGAAGACTACGACATCCATGTTCATCCAGATGGTTGCAATTACTCACTTCCAGCATTCGAAACTAATCCGACCGCGCTACGAACGAATCTTCAACATTACCAGGCGTCTTATCCAATACATCATGGATACTCTCTGGATAGGCGCAAGCAAAATTGATGGAATTGATTTTAGACATTTGGGCATCAACACGCTCGTGGAGTTCTTCGTTATCTACGCTCCTTGTATTAGTAGATGGATTTCAAATGACGCTACCGTGGACCACACAACCGAGTTGATCGCCTTGGAAGTCAATCTTGGTCTGTGCATGTACACCTACGATACGTCTATGACATTCGGCATGACCACCACTGACCGGATCGGCGAATCCATAAATCCCAATTGGCAAGTTGGTCAGTAGATCACTGGTACGACTAGCGTCCAAACCATAACGGCGACGTAAGGTTCGGATGTTTATTGGATGGATTTACCGAATGTGCAAGCTTTTAATAATTACCTCTCCCTGGAAATTTTCACTGGCAATGCGCAAGTGCTTACAGAAGACCTCAATGCGCCCGGAAATGGATTTACCACAGATTCCGCACACGCGCTAGCATCGAGCCTTTACGGCAATCCTTCAGACACTCAAGGCTTATCGAATTTACTCAGCAATCTTAGAGCTTCCACGACAAAATGCGTGAGCTCGTCTAACTAGCACAGTTAAATTATCAGTTTTGACTTAGCTAATCGCACAACTAGGCTACGTACCACGTCCGAAAAAATCGTCACCATAATCGGGACCCTCGGCGCATTCGAGGCTTACATGTATATAGGATAGGAACGGATGATCGTACCTATGGCCAAACTGTGTTGACACTGGTCTATCTCCTGCTGACTATCTTCCATAGCCGAAGGAGTAAGACCCCTGCATTAAAATCGTCTCTACTAGCGGTCTTGCAGAGTCATGATACGTAAACCCGAAAAGAGCTGGGCAGTGTGAGATTGCCAGCATCAATGGAAGAGCGAGTGCGGGGCCTTGCAGTGCGGTCTGAGTCCGAGGGCAGCGAATGGCAACTTTGCATGGCGGATTGATAGAGGCTGCAGATCAAAACAGAGCGAAGGATTTACATAGGCAGTATCTCTAACATTACGTTGCAAGGAGACCTCGTACCGACCGTACATCGCTAACGATTGATAATTGATCGCGCGTAGCTACTTAGCACAGCCATTCTTGAGTTGAGGCTGACTTTCCCACAGGAAAACACCCAGCATGAATTACGTACGAACCCCCGTGGATCAGCGAATATGAAAGAACCAATGCCAGTGGAGGAATTCTATATGGATGGAACCAGATAACACCACGAGAGCTTGTTGGAGCGGCAATGTAATCGTGTTACAAGGGTTTCTTCAAGCTGACCTCTATAGCGTGTCTTATTTAACACTGGAAGGAGCAACAGAGGTTCCACCTGCAAACTAATGAAACTCGACCCAATGCCTCGAACACTTCTGCTGCTATGATCAATCAATCACACATTGTCATCTCCTCGACGCTTTCCTCCCGAGCTACCTCTCTCGCCAACGTCAACAAAGCTGCCAATGCTCTCTACCGTCACCCTCTTCTGGTCCAAGTGTCCGTGAGTGTTCAAAGTACAGTGACTATTGCAATTAATAAGCGCTGTCTTGCAATCAAGGAAAGGGAAGCTTACGAGTTATAGTCGTAATCTTTTTCATCCCAGGACTTCAAAGTGTCTGTGTTCTCTGAACCAGATTGCGCCCCCAATGAGTCTGAGCCATTCTCCACTGCGGTCTTCCCTGACTTCTTGCCGGATGAACCAGAGCCACTTCCCACTGCGGTCGTAGAGCCTTCAGATATCTTCGGCTCCTCCGCACCGGTGATGGTTCGGACGGCAACGCTCCGCAGATTCCGCATGAAGCCCCTCGTGGATGTTCCTGTGAAAAGAGGTCGTAGTAGAGGCAGACATGCACCCACAATACCAAGAGCCGACTCAATCATTCCCCAAAGCACCGCTGGGGTCTCGAACCATGTTATGTCAAAGTCTCCTCCGGCTGCCTCGGCTATTATATGGTAGAAGACGATGAGCTTTACGATACCGGAAAGGACGGTCAGAACCCCAAGCAGGAAGATAGCGGTCACACCGACTTTGTGTCTCGCCGGCATTTGGAGCGCCCAGATGCAAGGAATCGGCAGTGAAAGGATCATGACATCCGTGAGCACATCCGTCCACGCCTGTGCTAGGTACATCGTGTTCGTTTGGATGCACGAAGTTGCCTGAGCTCCGGAAGCCTCCCAATTCAACTCTATCGGGTAGCACTGAAGCAGATTGGCAAAAAAGAACGCAACGAACCAGACGCCAATGATGCTAATCATTGTCCATACCGCCGCATTGAAGGTATTGCCTCGAAAGACTCGTTTGTAGAAAAGCAGCACGGATAGTTTCGTGAGGCCGAACGTCAACGTGGTACTCAACTGCTGTACGAAATTGATTTCCAAGAAGACTACGTCGCGATGAGTCCAGACTCCATTGCCTTGTGCGTCAAGTTCTATATGTTTGGCGAGGTCTCCGTCGGCAGTTCCAACATAGATGCATATTGCGGAGACAATTGTGAAAAGCTATTTTCAGGTCAGTCATTGACTTCTGACGTAGGTCGCAACAGGCCGGGACACAAGAGCGAGCGAACTAACCATGGCTGGCAGAATCGTGTAATCGTCCCAGCCAAGATCCACCTTCTTCAAACGCCTGGCACAAAACCGCAGCACGATGGCTATCAAGGCCAAAGCCGTCAAGAAGGTCGTCACACCGACCACTTGGCTTGGAGATTGTCCCATGGTGACAGATATCTGCGATAAATCTCGTTTGCAAAAGGAGAGCAGAGACCAAAATTGTTTGAAATCAATGAGTCAATCAACAATAAGTTTTGGCACACTTCGAAGAACTTTGGTCTAGTCTAAGACAGTCCTGGGTATGGAGTGACGACTCAAGAAGGAAAATGCGGAGAGAAGAGGCTAAAAGACAGGACCCTTTCTCTTTGGTGCCCGCACCTAATTCCTGGATGGAGCCTCTTGCGTCCTCTTGACCAGCGCCAATGCCAGCAGGAGCAGCCATGCTTTCTGTGGGATTACGCTCTATCTGCGCGAGACATAGCAAATATCTTTCAACTGGAGAGTCTCCTGGTGAAACGCGGTCCAACCACATGCACCAGACCGTTCTAGTTGTTTCGGCTAGACAACATGGATCTACCCCTCCGATTTCCGAACGAGTATATCTCTAGCGCATGACGATCGTCCAGAATCCTGCGACATTTATGTGGATGCACTCAAGGCCAGGATGGTTGATTTCGTTCATTCCTTTCAGATAATGATGTTGATTTGTGGCTGGACGGGCTTTCGCAGGCTTGCAGCAAAGATCATCGACCTCGCAGCTTCCTTCCCTTGCCCTCCGCATTTCGCCATGCATGATCTTAGTCTGCAATGGCGTCGTGATGAAACGCGACGGAAGCACCAGCAAAGTTGATTTGTTTCAGCCAATGGCGGTGAGCGACTAGTGATATAAGCGACACCCGCTCCACTTATACGCGCTCAATTCAACGACAATCCGACAATCCAACTCCTGCAGCGACTCCACCTCCTCCGGTCTCCACAATATGATTGGAACTTTTCTAAATCGCCCGAAGACCCAATGGAAGTTTGGAACCATGTATTCTTCAAGTTGAGTTTGATTCACTGAAGCTACATAGGTGGGGCTTGCATGCATATTCTCCGCAATTCCGCCAAGCAAGGGTCTGCTGACCATCGAGTCGCTGAATATAGCGCTCAATGCATCATTGTGCATCGGAGAACTTGAGTCATGTATCCTGTTAAAAACAGGTTTCGTTCTGTCCTACGGTCATCTCAATAAACCTGAACTAAGAGGATTTTTAAATGCCATAGCGCACTACGGTTGGACCATGAGCACTGCCTTGTCATAGCAATTGCGCGCCCTGGTAGTTGTTGCAGCGTCTACTGGTCTATATTGGTCTTCATTACGCATACGAAACCGATCGAGCACATACGGGTCTCCTTGCTGTGTTACTATTTTTGTTCGCCCAGGCCCTCAATGCCAAGAGCCTGAGCATATTACTGCGCCCTAAAAAGATAGTGCCACCTGTCGTCAACTATTACGGTCTTTTAATCTCGCATGGAAGGTCAGTGATGAACTCGCTGCCGTGTTCCTGACTTTGATAAATCCGATATCATTACCCAAGAGCATGGTCGATTGCCGCGGTACCGCACGAATGACATGCGGCGATGAAGAAACGTGGATACTTTCCTAGGAGAATAGGAGCTGCAGATGCCGAGAGGTTCCGATTGCTGCACAACGTTCCGTCATGACGCCAATGAACTACTCTATGCATTAGCCTCAGCCATCGTCAAATTTATCGCAATATTGTTTACACCGCCGCATACCCCAAACACGGCACGCTCTTGGCAAGAACGCCATTCACCGGAGAAAGCGCTTGGGGCGTTTCAAATCGATGTCAATGGCTGATAGATTCCTCGAAGAAGCAGACTAGAAATACTCACCCCACTCTAACAACGTTCCCGAACCGGTAGATCACCCTTTTGAGATTAAGTCGGACAACAGCTACTGTGTACCTGCAGCACCCCCTCTTCTCACATTTGCCGCACGAAACTTTCTTCGGTGTTTGAGTAATTCTTGGTTCGACTGCTGCACTATCCACGCAAACATTCCGCCCATCATAAGATATGTCGCAATGTAGAGCTCCGAACATCTGTTTCTATAAAGCGTCACAGTATGCCCACATATGGTCCCCCATCTCCAACAATCCGACCACTCTTCCGACATCCTCCACCATTTGAAACCTGACCTGAACCCTATCATCGCAAAATTCGACGACAATGCGCGGCACGACTCTCATTTCCGCCCTCCTCTTCCTCCTCATCTCATCAGCCTTTGCGGCTCCCGTTGACAAACGTCAGGGTAAGTCTTGATTTCCCCTCTTGCCTGAAGCCCCAAAGGTTACTCACTTCCTCCCAGGAGTGGACGCCGAATTGGACGCGGCGCAGCAAACGTCCGATGTCCCTTGCAGCAATGGGAAAGAACGTCGGAGCCTTTTTCCATTTTGGCGCCGACAATACACCAGCTACCACGATTGCTCCTTCGAGATTGGCGGGGGTGGGACGATCCGGTTTCCCATCAAGGATTAGTGAGATCGCGGAGGATTTGGCAAGTCTGCTCGATGTTGCAACCGTGCGAGATGTGTGGAAGAGCTGGTTGGGGGAATGATAGTTGGGTTTCTCTGCATGATCGATTGCTTGCACCGGAGACACTAAACATGGGCCTATTTCTTGGCCAGGAATCCCTGCAGCGGAGAGAACGTTTGCGGAGTAGAGCGTTTCATAATAACGTCAGTCGTGTAGGTACCTATTTCAGACTACGAAAGACGAGAAGCTAGAAAAATTTACCCATGCGGGCCATCCCAGTCGGATATAAACAAGGTTTTTGGCCCTGACCATCTGCTCTAGAAGCGCAGGCGCATCTTTTTTCTACGTCTTTGCCGCTCAAATCGTTCTGCATCATCGTTCGAAGAGCCTCCTTTTTGATAACCGCGCCATCCATCACTGCAAATCAAACAGCACGCCCGTTCCAACAAATATTGTTTCAATAATATATATAACCAGTCCACCAATCCCCCTAACCTTCCATCCACTCTTCACCCCTCACCACCACTCCTCACCTATCACTTCTCACCTACCACTCCTCACCCCTCACCACCACCAACTCACCAACCCACCAACTCACCAACTCACCAACCATGCACCCCACTCCCCTCCTCGCCACCCTCCTCCTCAGCTACCTCACCCCCATCGTCTTCGCAACCCCACTCCCCCTCCCAGCCCCAGCTCCGCAAGCCGTCTCGCCCTACATCTACGCCGGCGACGTGGCCGCCGCCGCGGCCTCGGCGACGCAGGACTGCAGCGAGCAGACCGTCGCGGACCCCAACGACCCGGACATTGTGGATTCGGGCACCTGCAGCTTCATGCTGGCTGGGGGGCGTGTGAAGGAGTTTCCGGATCGGTAGGGTTGGGAGGGAGGGAGAGAGAGGGGGGAAAGGAGAGGGGTTTTGGAGGAATGGATGGATGGTTGGATGGAGGGATAGGGTGGGGTCGTAGTATCGGTATAGGAATATCTGTTTCTATCCGTGCTCAGTTTTCCCAAAACCCAGTGCGGGACGCTCCAATTCAAACTTGAATGATACTACTACTATCACCGTATAAAACGAGCATGTATCATAAAACCACCACCACCATCATCATCATCATCATCGAGGCGATTGATTACAAAATACATGGATATAAAAAGCATGATTACATAGCCCAGTTTACTCTAACTTTGATCAAAGTGTGCCCCAAATCGTGCGTGCGTGGCCATAGATTGATTGCATCACTGATGGTTACATCTGGATCATGCAGAGTCCTTTAGAAATGAATGTTTCGATTTATTTGTACTGCAAGTGCTTAAATGACACGCTTGGAAACAATAGGCGTGAAATTTATGATGTTGTGCAGTGCTATAAAATGCGAGTCTGTTGGGATTTTTGATGCGGGGGTTTAGTTGGCCGAGGGAGGGTGATTTTTCAATGTTTCCATACAACCTATCTATCTACTATCTACTAGACATTCAATAACTCGCACTTCATCGATCGATCGCATAGAAATCTCGCACCCCATCTCAATCTGTGCACCCAAAAAAAAAGCGGGTAACTCCTACAACAATGCTCCGTTGTAAGTAAGGTCCAAGTAGACCGACCGGTCTGTCTGTCTTTACTACTACCAGCGCGCTGGAGATGGTATCCAGCCCCGGCCTCAATCAAGTAATCTGAACCCCCCATCCATCCATCCATCCATCCATCTATCCATCCTACATACGCCACGACTACCTACCTAATCAGCACATTCTTCTCAATCACACATAACCAGACTCGCGACTGTGTGTCCCTACTCTACTCTACTCCACCGAGCTAAATTCAGCAAAAAGAAATTGCCAAAAACGCGCGAGGAAATCTCGCGGTTCCATTTCCGATGTTCATCCCTATCAGGAAGGAAGGAATGTTGTTATTGTATTGTTCGATGGTATTCAATCATCATCACAAGCTAGACTTCCCTCCCTTCCTCCATTCCTTTCGTCGTCATCAACAGCTTCTTACTGATGACCTTCCCCCTTTCCCATCCCCCCCGCCCATAGCCTTCCCCCTCCAACCCCGGCAGAACCCCATTCAATTTCTCCCGAGACGCACCTCCCACCACCCACCTCCCTGAGCCGCACCAGCAAGTCCACCAACCAGCTCTTTTTTATCTCTACCCCTGCGCTCCAGGTTACTGATGAAGGCGACCGACGACGCCGATTTCCGACGTCGAGTTGCTTGATGGAGGGTTTTGGTTTGTTTCTGGAGCGTGTTGGTGTTGGTGTTGTTTTTTTCTGGTTCTGGGGTCGGGAATGTTAGGGCTAAAGGCTGGATGAAAGAGGGGTTTGGGAGCAGCAATCAAGTACTTACGAGGGTGGCAATCGTTCGCTGGAGGCTGGCGATCAGGCTCGGGTCATTGCTCGAGCGCTCGAGGTGATGCGGGAGGATTGTGGGAGGGCTGTGGCTCTGTTCGCGTCTTTGGCTGGGTTTGGGGGTTGTGGACATTTGGATCGGTGGAGGGAGGAAGGGAGGGTGGGTTGGTTCTGTGGATGGGAGACGGGTTTTCGATTTGAAGTATATTGTATGTATTTAGGTAAACATGGGGGAGAAGATTACTTGAAGAGCTTCTATAATCGCAAACACAAATAACGATCGATGAATGCACATGGCAGTCAAATAGGCCGCAAACAATGAAGGGAATGAGATGTGATCTGACCAGGAAATATGCGCCGGCTGAGATCTGATTCTGGTGCCAGGTGCTGGTACCCGATTAATCGGATGATTCTAGCATCTGCCCGTCTCATATGCGACCCAAAAAATGAAAACACCACCAGCACATATGAGGGTACCAACAAATCTTGATCTTGGGTCCACCTCAATGCTAGGGCTCGCAGGTCTGAACAGGCGAATTCCCATGCATGCCCCAGCGCCAAGAACTTTCCATGCTTCTAGCAAGCATCGAGCTTGAGTAAAAAAAATGAAGCTGTATACACTTGTGGGTGGTGGGTGGGCGGGGACCAGAGGATTTCGGCTGTGAGAGACGAGATCGAATGAAGAAGAAAGAAGAAACAACGCACTTTGGCCCATCGTCAGACCGTGATCGAATCATGACCAGATAATGACCGCAGCTAGCATGACCATACAGACATGATAAAATCATAACCCCATAACAATGATTAAATCATGACCAAACATGGCCGAAGGTGAAGCCCACCAACCCCTTGTCCCACTGTATCGAAGAAACTCAAACATGTAAAAATGGAATCTAGTCTTCGTGGGAAAGAATTCCCATGGAGTATCGACAGCAGCAGTGTAATAGAGACCAAATCACGAGAGACATGACAAGGAAACTTCTTCATACAGGTATGTATGCAATGAAACAACATCAACTGGATTACGTAAAGAGCCGACCGACCATGATAAAATTTGATACGTGATTGAAATAGCAGCAAGCTGACCTCTTTGTTCCCCATTTCTATTATCACTACTGCTCTCAAGCCCCTCGCGCCAGAAAGGCAACAATATCATCATAACCCTGCGGTTCGTTAATCCAATGTCCCCCGTCCCGATACTCCTTCCACTCAACCTCCATGCCCAGCCCCTCAAGCGCAGCACAAGCCTGCCGACTCAGTCCGATATCCACCACCTCATCGTCTGCCGCATGGCCCAGCAAGACTCGAGTGCCCAGGACCACCATATCAGGCTTTGGACCTTCGACTCCGAGTATTTTCGTGAAAAATGAAGCCAACGCTTCAGCACGCATTACCGGCTTCTCTGATCCCTCCCTACCGATCTCTTCGATCTCCGCCCGGAAAGGCATCCACCCACTAAACCCGATGAAACCGCCTAGCTTACGCTGCCCGACCAGCATAGCAAGTAAAGCCGTCGCGCAGCCTTGGCTGATACCCATCAAGATGATGCGGCTCGCGTCGCCATCGAGAAGTGAAACCTCATCGCGGATCAGATTCTGTAGGAAGCCCACGGAATCTCTGAGACCTTCAATTTGCAGTTCCTCTCTTGCGCTTGGGTCAGTGAGCGTGTAGATGTCAAACCATTCGTCCATTTCCTCTTGAAATACCGTTGAGTGGCGCTCTTGAGAGGAGGGGAAGACCCATTTGTAGCTCGGTAAGTGCTCTTGAAGAGACTTTCCGGCTGACGTCTGTCCTTCGAAGAGTTCTTCTGCGAATTAT
The DNA here is from genome assembly GCA_009733775.1 of Alectoria sarmentosa. NCBI lineage: Eukaryota > Fungi > Ascomycota > Lecanoromycetes > Lecanorales > Parmeliaceae > Alectoria > Alectoria sarmentosa. The sequence goes on from WOGZ01000009.1 coordinate 50,384, forward strand.
GGACCTTGGCTGCCGCGACCGTGGAGGGCGATGATTGTGTGAGTATATGTGGATGTGGGTTTGATGGTGTGGAGAGGTGGGAATGCGGATGCAGTGGACATGGTGAGACTAGATTTGCAGTGGTGAAGTTACTGATTTGTTTGCTGTGTGAAAGTGTTGATGGGTGGGGTTTTTTTCAAAGTTGGCGGTTCGCATGATCGCAGAAGGACAGATAGCAAACAAGGACGGGATTCGGCTGGCTGTTCATCAGTAACGAGAATAGTCGCCCTTTATACTCCGTAGGTCATTGTTCGCCTTTTGTATGAGCGCTCGGAAGGGTAAAGTAGTCTGCCAGCCATTCGGTTCAGGAACAATCTCTGTTTTCTATCATTACCGCAACAAAATGTATACGCTTAGATGGACAATCGCCCCCGTGTGATCCCGACTGTAGCTCTCGCTCTCTTTGCTAGTTGACTTAGACTGTAGCACTCACTCTCTTTGCTAGATGACTTAGGTCTCTAGATCTCTTCTCCTTTCCTTTCTTCGGCTTCGAGTTGAACAGTGGCGGTGGCCTACACGTTGCTATTGTATCAGCTCCACTACTCGTCCAAAACCATGAAACCCAAGACTCTCGAGATTCTGCCACCTTGATTAAAATCCCCAACGAAGAGACGGACGGGTAATCTGAAGCCTAATCTAGTACTAGTTCTGATCGGAAGGAGGTTTCCGTATGCGACTGTTGAATCCCTAACACCTACCTACCTTATTCATGCCAAGAAAAACTCCTACACGCTAGTACCATTCGAGAACAAAGCAATAAGCCTCGCAAATGTTGAATCCCTAATACTTTACCTATTCATCCCAAGTAAAACTCCTACGCGCTAATCTAGTCCCAATTGGAAGAGGGTGTGTTTATGAGCCTCGCGACTGTTGGACTTTTCGTTTCATTTGAAAAGTACACTTCCCTCTCACCGACTGCAACCCTCATTCTAGCTCCTCCTCAACCATCTCAGGAGAAGGCCTGACAAATTGTGTGTCGGAAAGCTCGGGAAAACTCTCATTGGTATATTTCTACCGCCAAGCCGCTCAAGCTCTTCCAAGCCAACCAGCTGCTCTCGAAACTGGCTACATACCTCATTCCACCGACAGACATCCCACGCACCCCCCACCACCACCCCCCAAACCGCAGCCGTAACTCGTGTAGGGGCGCGCTCGCCACCTTTTTCCCTCACAGCATCATCATCATCCTTCACTCCTTCTGAGCACCCGACGCGATGCGACCGCACCGACACTGGCCGTTCCCATCCCACAGCTCCATGCACTTCCAGCACAGCCCCGCCCCGCAGAGGCAATCCACCCTCTCGCAGCCGCCGGTCTTCTCGATCAGGTTTCGGCACCGCGGGCACTTTCTGACATGCTCGTTGAAGAAAGTCCAGGACTGGTATTCCGCCGTTCCGGAGCGCTGATGCGTGGCGCAGGTGACGCCGCTGTGGGAAGGGGCGTGGCAGGTCGTGCAGATGGGGGTGGAGCAGCGGAGGCAGGTGATGACGGAGCCGTCGGTGGAGGCGCGGTAGGTTTGCTGGCAGTGGGATGTGGGGCATTCCTGGATTGTGGTGATGGTTTTGAAGTATGCTGTATAGGATTTGGTGAGGAGTTGCTCGAAAGCGTCGGACGGCAGGACAGAGATGAGTTCGGGAAGCAGAAGGATTCGGGAACACTTTCCTGAGTTGCCGAGACATCGAATTGGGATTTCGTCTTTGCCGACGGAGTAACATTGACTAACGAAACAGGCACGGCAGTACCAATGGCCACAAGCGGTATGGTAAGGGTCCTCAGCCTCAGTCAAACAAACCGCGCACTCGGACACTGCAGGATCCTCTTCGATTCTGAGCCTTTCATGACGGTCATGCAGGAGGTGGCGTCTGACAGACGTCATATACGGCGGATCGATCGACTCTTCGTAGCCGATCTCAACATGAATTGTTCTTATACTCATCTTCGTTCGCGGAACATATTTCAGATATCCATCGAACTTGCCCTTGACGCGTGCGGCGAAACTCGGATCCTTCATCTACACGTGTGCGATGACGGGACATGCACCGGGCCCCGTGATGACATGTATGCGCGGCAAGCCCACCGGCTCTCGAAGATCAAACAGGTATGACGCGACATGGCCGGCGGTGCTCTGCTGTGGCACTGTGCAGGATACTTCGATCGCGCTGTAGTCCGAGGGATGTTCGACGCTCAGGACCCTTGCTCCCGGTCCGAAGGCGACGAGTGCGCCTTTGAGTACACGTGACTCCACCTGGCCCTCTGCGATATCAGAAGTCGTTGTTGCCGCTTTTGTCGTCATGGTGCTGTTATAGGATGTGGAATGAAAGTTGGCTGGATGTATTGAAGCGGGCGAAGAATGAGGCCGATCTTCAAGAGAGAATCGAAGTGCTGGAGATGGGACCAATGGAGACTTGGAGGCACTGCAGCGAAGTGTGGTATCGAATGACACGTCTATAAAATCCCCAGGAGAAAGAATGGTAGCCGTGGGATGTTAACCAAAAAGTGTCGAGAACAAAGACGCATATATATATGTATGTATCCTGAAAAGTGTTGTGTATCAAATACAAACGTAGGAAGTGACGGCTGAGTACCAAGAGCCACTGTGAGTGGTGGTCCTGGTGAGTGTTGTCAAGAGTGACGGCGAACATACAATCATCCTCGGCCAAAATCGACCGGTCGAAGTCATGTCTGATGCAACCAATATGCCTTCACTTCAGCCCATGAACCATAACACTTTCTTTGCCCCTTGCCCAGCCCTCCATACAACGCTCTCCATCATTGAATTCTGCGTCGCGCATGAAACGCTCGCCGAAGACTGCTCAACAGTGACAGACATTACACATCACCGATGGAACATCAGTTCGTCGTCCATGCATGAATGTAAGCCGGTCGTTCAATGGAAACTTCACTGTGACGAACAAGAAAGCACGGTGAAGCACATACTCGGTTCGGGTGATTTGTCATGTTGTAGGATTCAACTCGGTTCCCCTTTTCGGACACTCTTCTCCAAAGGACACACTCGGTTCGCCACATTCGGATTTTCAAAAAGGAGAGACTCGGTCCCTCTTTTCGGACTGTTGTATATGTGACCGTCATGCGGCCGAGTGTGAGATCGGTCATCTCAGACGATCGAAAACGCGATCAAGTGTGTGTGCGATTAGGTCACCGAGGCCTTTCGTCTGAGGTCTCACCAACATAATCATCTCGCTGCTGACCTCATTATACATTGTATGAATGTATCTTTGGCCCCCAACCCCGTTGCCCACTGCACACATACCCCACCCCTCTACTTTCAGAAGACTCAACGAGATCAAAGGGTCCGTGATCAAGAGGCTGGTAAAGCTAAGCGCCAACCGCATAACACTGCAGGACGACAGGCCATCAGCAAAAAAAAAACAGCTCAGCAGACAAAAGCACAGAGGCTGCTAGCAGTGAAAGGGAAGTAAGAAAGAAAAAGTTCACGCAGCAGCAAAAGTAAGGGCATTTCAGTTCCCTCTTCACGAAAACGACGTTTGATCCACGGGAAGTACGTACCATGCCATTGGTGCCTATCAACCCGATTTGCATGAATGTTTGCATCACCACAAACAGCAATATTGTCCAGGTCACCTCCCTTCCCCTCCCTAAGTGACAAACAACACAGACGGCTCAGCGCATGAGCTCTAAACCCAAATGAGCGATATTCAAAGACAAGAACAATCCGCCCACAAAAAAACAAACAAAAACAAAAGCAAACAAACAAAAAAAAAGAAAACGAACCCTTAACCCCCATCATCATCATCATCAATGAGATCGCTCCTGCCCCCATCTGTAACTACAAAAGGGTAAATTCAAGGCGATATGCAAAAGTGGCTGTATCTGTAGATCGGGCAAAAAGGTGATCGTCTTTCTTCCCGTCGGGCTTTTAGTTTTCGACTGACTGGCTGGCTGGCTGGCTGTAGGGGCTTCAAGTGGGGAGAGAGAGAGAGAGAGAGGAGGAGCCGTAGAAGTCTGCGTCAAGGATCTTGTGCGGCGGCACTGATTGTTTGTTCCCACTGGAACGAAGGTGATTTTCTCTTTGTTAGGGATACTGCATGCGCCTCTATCATCCAAAATTCATTGTCTCTTTATTCATTCTACAAAACGCTCGTATCAGCACTAGATTAAGCGTCTGCTTCACCATCAGCTGTGGCATAAACAGGCACCTGAAGACTCTATGAGATCGAATTTCACAAAATCGTTGAGGTGATCGCGCCGCGAATGCGGAAAAGAATCAAACAGCTCATCTACTGAAGACCGAAGTTACTCGGGAGACCATGCCGGATCACGTCGAGTCTTCTTCAAACGCCGAGATCAATCCGCATAAAAATTCCCATGTACCTCCTGCATATGCCCATAGCATTTCGGCCCCTCATCAAACGTCTCCAGACACACCCAGCATATGTGCGTCTTGCAATTCCCGCACTCCATGTGATTGCACCCATACGACTTCTCGATCGGCACTTTGCACACGGGACAGTCCTTGACGTCGTTCTCCTCCTTCCATTTCCGGAACTCGTCGTTACCTTGCGTTCCAACGCGCTTGTATACCTCACAGGACATGCCATCGTGACTGGTGATTTGGCAGGTAGTGCAGATTGGAGTCAGGCAAGTGGGACAGGTGAAGACGACACCATCGGGGGAGATGCGGTAGATCTGTTGGCAGTCTGGCGTGGGACAGTATTGGAAGGATTTTGGGTTCGTTCGGACGTGTGTGGTGAAGGAGTCTTCCAGTAATTGTTCGAAAGCTTCGGAGGGAAGTGCGGTCTTGAGTTCTTGGATTTCAAACACTTGTAAGCAGTTTGCTGAATCGCCGAAACAGCGCACTGGCAGATCTCCTTCGCCAGCTGAGGTGCATTGACTAGCGAAACAGCTTCCACAGTAGAAGTGGCCACAGGGCGTACGATAGGCATCATCTGCTTCTGTCCAACATACCGCACAGTCAGGCTGATCGGTATCCTCGTCAAGGACCAAATCGTCAAAGTTGCTAGAGACGTCTTGGGTGAGGAGTGCCTGTGCGGTCTCCAAGTCATGAGCGGAGCCGATGATAGTGATGATCTGTGGTCGTTGTCGTATATCGAGGCTGGCCTTTTGCTTCCCGAGTGTCGCTACAATGCGGCGGAATCCTCCTTGTAGTGCTTTCTTGAGGTCTTCAGCGCTCAATGAAATGTAGTGGGTCATCTCTGTGAGGCAATCCAGCTTTTCGCTCAGCGCACTTCGAATACATTCTTTGCTGTCCGCGGACCCGTAAAGAGAGAGTCGATGCTTCCTCATGTCCCTATAGACATACCCTTGATGCGTGTGGCTCAGCTCGTTGAGGTACGCCAGTCCCCCGGGGTTGGTGAAGAAATCATCCCATAACCCGAACTCTCCCTTCATTGCCACATCACCAGCCAGAATTCTCTCTAAAGCACTCTTCGCTTTTGCAACAGCATTTGCATCCTCTCCGTACAATCGAAGCGCAATGAGCTTCTGCGTGGGGTCCACAGGCAAATATACTTTGATATGCACATGTCCAGTGTCCCATATTAGAGATTTGAGGTGGTCAACGTCACCTCGAATCACGCTGTACATGGCTTTTGGGACGTTGAACTTGACAGATATCAGGGGACTAACGAAGAGCTTCGAGTAAGCCAACTGGGGCATTTTCTGCCCGCTCAGCTGATTGACAGCTTTGCGCGCATGTTCTCCTGTTTGGAAGCGTGCGATTGCTTTTACCTGAGTAGCGCTCGTGGTATGATTAGGCTCCCAAGCGTCCAGTGGACCAACCCCACTGAGTAGAGCTTTCACGGACTCTTCAACTTCGTGTGATGAAGTCGAATATGAAATTTTACCCAAGGTTACGTTCACTGGTGTGAGATGGCCAGGTATGTGTCGTTCGATCATGGACTGTGGAGTGGAGGCGTCTAGATTTCCAAGTTGCACAGAGGTGATGGTTTCACGATATCCAAAGTAACGTTCGGGGTTTTGGAGAGTGGCCTGGATTTTGCGTCCTGCAATTCTGAAATCTCTGCGCGCGATGAAGTTTGCAGCGTATTTAGCTTTGCCGGTGTTGTCGTAGTGCAGCCAAGCAGTTCGTGAAGGCTTGTACCAGGCGCAGCTTACAGTGTTCATCTGCAGACGATTCGCTGATGACTCGGACTTGATCCCGATCTGCAGTATACTGACTGCGATGTCAGGAACATGAGTTCCTTCTACGCCGATATCGGCCTTCAGTTTCAGTCTCTGCGCAAATCTAGAGTCCCTGATTCTAGCACTGGCAACAGTGCAAGGAGGCTTCGTCACCGTCTTGACGCGTATGGATGATAGGGGAACAATCTCTCCAAGCGTAGCCAGGAACCCTTAAAAAGCTTCTGCATCACATTTCGGCTGCAGAGAAGTCATCTGGACAGCAGAATAGTCTGATGGAAATTCCAAGTCGTGAACCTGGGCGCCGGGGCCGAACATGACAGATGCACCTCGCAGATTGCGTACTTCCAAGTCCCGCGGAGGCTGTTCAGGTGCAGCGACAGAGTGACTCTCAACCTTCGTTTCTTGAACATGAGTTGGAATTGGTGGCGCATTGATGCTCTCAACTTGTGGCCTTTGTTTGTCGTTCGGGGTCGATATCATCTTGCTCACGTGTTCGTAAGGGCAATCAATGCCCTTGTCGCAACGCCCAAGCGAATAGAACCGGCACGGAACCCGAGGCGTCTGGGCAGGTGAGACGGGCGAAGAGGTAAAGTGTGAATAAGGAACAATAGAGGACACCCCTGATCGAAGACCGCCAGAGGCGACTTCATGGCTGTAGGTACAGGCCTGCCCACGTGTACAAGTACCCAGAGCAAAGAACTTACACGCCTTTTTCACCATGGTAGAAGTATTTCAAAGCTCAAGCTACTACAGGCTGGCCTCCGACAGTGTAGGATGAGCGACTAATGAAGCAAGTCGGATGTGTGGAAGAGGACAAAATGGCAAAAGTTCGGGGTGTTGAATGAATATAAGACATTCATGCGGGGTCTTGGCTCGTGACAGCTTCGACCAATTACATCCAGGAAGATATCTGGGCATGCGTTCCCTAATATCGGCAGCTTTTGAGCTTCGAAAGCGCCTTGGACACTTAATCCAGATCGCGCCCAGATGTGTACGCCTACTATTGGACCTGTGAGAGCGCTCGACGTCATATGCCAGTTGGAAATGGCGCCACCGAGGTTGAGACAAGCATTTCTACGGTGCAGTCCGGGCTTCTCGCTAAGTCAAGAAGTTTGTGCTGGCACGAAGACATGGCATTTAAACGAGGGTGTGGGCGTGTCGGTTTACGCCCTTCACGTACGAGGCGCGAGCGGGCTATAGGACTGTGCTGAGGCGGTCAAAAACGGTGAAGACCTGCAGCACTTCTTATCTAACTGATGTCTGTTGCTGTGGAAGGGAAGCGTCCACTCTCGCGCCCTCTGCTTGATACCGCTTCGAGCTTTACCTTGCAAAGGTGATACAAGTTATTGAGCTTGAAGATCTTGCTCTTGAGGTATACATCTCAGAAGGTAGCTTGGATGTGTTGACGCAAAAGGGTAGGTATCACACTTTTGGCGATGTATCTGAACCGTATTGAGACCCGCTTCATATGCGCTAAACCAGCGTTGGATCTGCTCAAGGCTCGAGTAGGATTGACACATAAATAGGACTCACTGCCTTGACATTTCTCCGATGTTGGCCATAGAAGATGGAGGTATCCCTTCAAACATGTGGGCCCAGGGGCTGAAAGTAAACACATCTATTGTTCGATATAGACTGTATCGGCCCTTAGGCATATGGTGCTTGTGACAAGACGCCGCGTTCAAATACCCCTATCGCCTTGGTTCGAACCTCAAGACTCCAGCATCCCATTCACTGATGAGACATGCAATATGTAGTCGTAATAAAGAACCTTCTAGCGCCAGGACCAACCCTGAGATCCTGCAAGCCGACATTGCATGTCGACCACATAAACCAGTTTAAGAAACGATCCCATCCGTCCGAGATTGAGATGAACTCTGCCGCCCAGTCGCAGAGAAAGATTCGTAGAGGCCGTAGTAAAAAGTCACTGGGTATAATGCATCACAACAAGATCAAATAATTAGAAGGCGCGATACCTAGTTTTTAGTCAGTATCGGTTCATGATGTCCATACGAAAAACTCACCTGTCTCGCCAGTCTCCTTCTTCGCTTGCCACCATCGTCCGCTTACATCCGAAACTTCTAGGATTTCGTGCTTCGAGAAACTGATCTCGTTCGCATCGTCTGGGTTGGCTTCGTAGGAGTATATTGCCTTTGCACGGTATGGGTATTCTGTGGGAGATGTGACATCGTTTCTTGGATCATGGTGTTCAGCGACCATTCCACCCAGAGGTGCTACTGTGGTTGGTGTCTGGTTTGTTGGTGATGCAGATCGGGCGCGTTGTCCGAAGCGTTGTTGGGCGCTTTGTTGGCCTGCCAGACCACCTGGGTAGCCTGATACAGGCGACGACGTCTCAAAGCCGTTCAATTGTGCTGAAGTGTACATTTGTGGCGCGTGGTTGCCCATGTGGGTTGTTTCTTGTCCACCGGGGGCGTAGTGTGGGCTGATGGGTCTACTGTTGCGCGTTGAGCCGCGTTGCTGTTCTTTGTGCAGGGCAAAGGAGTCGATGTAGCCTCGGTGCGTAGCTTGAGGCGTTGAGCCGAAGTAGAAGATCCATACAATCTGGGAAATGTTAGTAGCCGACCTGTCACGGCAAATGAGATGACTGACCATGACCATGGAGAGCAAGATGAACCCAGCAGCGGCGGCTTCCTTGTCGCCATCTGGAGAATACACCAAATCATTAATGATGGACGTGGAGTAGGTGAGACCGGCGGCGAGGAATCCAACGATCTATCCAGAATCAGCAGTCTGTGAGCACCGAATGAAATGGATTGCGTACTGCAACATGGTATGTGTGAGTCGCGTCCGACCCCACTACCACAAAAACGCCAACTATAACGCAGAACAGGTACGCTATTGCCCACCATGCGAAGTTTGGAAAGGAGCCTTTGACAGCGGAGATGATGGAGGCGATGAAGGTGATGAGCCAAGCAAGCTGTCGGTGGTATCTGTCAGCTTTGTTCTCGTCCCGGACGGCCGACTTAATGCCTGAGAAGAACGTACATATGCTATCGATATGGTCGCAAGTGCAAACGGGTCTCCAACAATATGACCTGGAAACGTTCAGTAGATGCTTTGTTTCTCATTTGCCATGACGTATTACCAAAGCTGAATCTCCTTAACCCTCCTCTACCGGCGTTGGCTTCCAGATTGCCATTCATCTTGTGCAGTGACGGCGAGTGGTAGCTGTCGTACGATGATGGCATAGAGAACCCAGATCAAATATCAAGTGCCCTCCTAGCATACAACGGATTTTTCCTCCACCACAGTGTTCCTAGAGGGCGCAATTACTTGGTGCTAGATGAATGGATCCCGCCGTCTTGTTGAGATTTTGGAGAAGGAGTGTTGCTGGAAAGGGTTTCTGAAGATGTGCGGCGTGGAGAGGGGTTTGATTAAGTGGTTGTTTCTCGCACTGGCCAAGGAAGTGCGAGTTGAGGTATTGGCCGACTGAGTTGCAAGAAGCAGTATTAGTATTGCAAGATGGAGTGAAGGAGCGTAATGGGTGGAGAGCAGTGGTTGGAGGTGGTTTGTTGAGAAGGTGTCGAAGTTGCGACAAGAGGAGTGGTCGGCTGCCGTTTCAGGTTGGGTTGGTTTTGGCAGGCAAGCGCCTTCCTAAAATTAAATCCTGAGGTACTTCAAAGCTTGGGATTTAGGACTTGAGAGTTGACACCTCGAGCAGAACCGCTGTCCGGTGAGTTGACTCGGCGGATTAGACGCTGGGGGTAAGTCAGAACTCTCCCGGCGAACGCTGTTATTGTTTCGAGGAAGCTGACCTGACAATACTGTCTGTCCTACATACTTTATGTGAGGCAGTCTCGCAGTGGAGATTGCAGGGCTGAGTAATCTCGTAATCTACCCGTACTGAATCTTCAGACCGCGACGACGCTAATTCCAGGAACGAGTGGAGACAGTTCCGGAGTCCAGACTTTCCAAACCAACAGGACCCACTCAGGCACAAACGGTGATTTTAGTTCTCACTATGTTGTACTCTAAATTACAATGGAATGATGTGCATACAAATTACCACACATCCTAGGCATTGTCTTCCAAAAGCCATGCTGGATCTCAAGGGCACAATCAAATCTATTCTTTGTTCTAAATCCATCCCACCAGCACAGCCGGACTGTGCACTTCCGAATTTCCGTCCGACCCTTCTATCCTTCTGGGCGGAACCGTGCTCATGCATGCGCTGCGGTTGTGTCGAGAGGCCTCAATACCAGAGCGAGACATTGTACGCCCGCTTGGAGTCCTCGTGAGAACAAGGCGTCTGTCTCGGAGATAGCCCGAGTCCCTCTTTGCGGGTAGACAGTCAATGGCTCATCTGCTATGTCACTTGGGCCACTCTGCAGGCTGAAAGGGAACATCCTGGTGCGCAAGAGTAGAGCAAAGTTGGCCTGATGCAAAATTCAACAAACCCCTATTCTCACATCCCTCCACCCCTGGGTTCAGCCTGCTCGTTCGTCGAGGACTCCCATCAATCTCCGTAAGCCTTTTCCTGCTCCAACTCTTTCGTCATCCGGCTCTCTTCCCTCCTAACCCCTTTCTCCACCTCCACAACTCTCCCCTCCCACTCGGTCCAGCACTCGCTTCCTCCCAGCACACCCAGCTCATACCACCTCTGGATCGCCCTCGCACTCGTTGTTCTCAACTCTGCTATCTCTCTTGCCTGTTCGTCTTGTAAAAGCTCCAGCTTCAATAGCCGTGGATGTAACGAGATCAACGAAGCAGAAGTTTCGGCCGGAGGGATTGGCAGGTCTTTGATGGCGTTGAGACGTGAGGCGGTGGCCTGGTAGGATGGAGCGCAGGAATTTACGATTGCTAGTATTTCCGGTATAGATAGGGTCGTGGGGACGTCGGTGGATGTAGGATGAAAGAGATCAGGATACGAAGCGCCTGTTGTTTCTTTCATTAGCAAAGAAGTCTGACTGGGCAGGGATACGAACGAAGCTTGAGTAGATCTCGTACAACTGGCGATGCCGAAGAAAGCTTGCCCATATCATTTTCCAGTCGATCCAGTCGAGCTTGCACGGTGTAGCCCTGCCCTTGCGCTGTTACTCCCCGTAGGATATCCTCCACTTCATCGCTGCCGCTGAGATACCACTGGACTTTCTGTAGTCGAGCTTCGAGAGAATCGAGGGTAGCAAGTGCAGTCTTAGTAGCAGATTCACTCATTTTAGAGGCCGAGGCTTGGGCCGTGACTCGTCTTCACACGGTCATTGACATAGGTGAATGCTGAAGATCAAATGTCGGAAAGACTGTATCATCGAGGTATTCTCAGCTGGAGACCGCTCACACGATTAGCAAGGACGAGCTGAGTGCATAACTGCACGGTACGATCAACAATTAGCGTTCCCGTTTTGGAGAAACGAGGTAACGCCGGGACCAATACTCGCTTTACCAGACATCGATCAAAATGTTATATCAATATATACAAAATAGTACGAGGACAACCGCCAGTTAGCTATGGTGTTTGGGATCTCTCATATTTCGTATTGCTTGGCACTGACCTCGGCTCGAGATTCCCATGTCTAGGCACTGAAGAAATCCTCTTTGTTTTTGTCAGACTTTGCGGTCTCGTCTCTCAGTCGAGACTCCGATTTCTCCCATGTAACCATCGAAAATTAACTCTGTACGGTGATTGCTTAGTGTCCTGACCATGGAAATGAGGGATCAGCTGATGGTCTTCAGCCCTGCTGAATACGAAAGCGAAAATGGTGCCAGACGCTCGCACTTCGTTATTATTACGAGGTGCGACGGGATCGTTCGTGTATTCGAGATTTTCATCATGTAATTATTATCATCTTGTAGTACTAATATCTCCATCCCAGCAGCCGCTCAACTCTCAAGCTTGAATCAGGCAGCAGTTCTGATCGTCTGCAAGGCTTTGCCACATTTAGACCCGGTCCGTAAGACCCTCGTCTGAAAAACCCAAGCTCGCGCTCAATTCCAGACAAGAGCTCCTCAATGGCCAAGATACACATATTCTCTCCTGAGCGTGGCCTCCCTTTTCGACCCAGACTTCCGTTGTTCCACCTCCTGGCCTCCTGTCCTACCTTCTCACCTCCATCCGCCTCCTGCTCTCCGTTCACGCCTTCACAACCAGATTCATCATCATCCGCTGAGAAGGACGCCTATATCCTAGCCATCAGTGATGCCAGAGCTTCTCCTTTGTCGCCAATCTGATGCACTGGGGCCTGGCATTGTACTTGCTTTGCAGTGTCTGGCACGCCTTTTGATGCACAGACAGGGATAGCATGACTGCGGAGTCGGCCAAGATTCTCATAAGCCGTGCAAGCTATGTACTAGGTATACTACGTTTGTAACATTTTCGATGTTTATGAATTTGTTATCCTAGGCTACTAGGCCACTTTACATAAGAACACTCAGGCTCCGTGTGGGGACGAAGGTAGGTCAAACGTAAGACTACAATGTCGTACTTCTAAGACGCTTTACCTTCTTCCACAGATCTCCCAACACACGCCCATCAGCTTCTTCGCGCTCTTCGAGATTCTTCAAAGTCATATCAGTCGTCCGCCGCCGTTGCATTTTGATTCTTAGACATAAGAGCCAGTATCTCCCAGTCCATGTGAGCGCTATCTTGATTTTGATCTCCGCATGCATACATAACTCCTGTCCTCCCAGGCTCGTTAAGGCTGCGCAAGTAGTGCATAGATCGCTTCGTCGCGTCGCGTCGCGCAAATATATAAAGGCAATCGATGAAACAAATGCCGGAAGTGCCTCATCACGGTAACCTTTTGAATGAAAATCCTTATACACAAGCCCATATTCGAGTCCCTTGTCCTTAGTTCCCGTCTTTAAGTACCAATCATGCACAAACCGTTCATTCCTAGCCTCCTATCTCACCTTCTCGTCGTCGTCATCATCTCCACTGTCCTAGCTACGGCGCTACTGTCACCTGACCAGTCAGACCAAGTTCAAACGGCGGAAGCGCCATCATCTGATGCTTCAAGCCCCCCAATTCCAGCGAACACGTCGGCGCTGTCTCTCAATGCCTCCGACCTCAACGCAGTGCGCGCTCAATGCAGCGGCCCCAAGTTCGGCACCTCTCTCAACGGCACCAGCTGTAGAAACGCCATAGATTTCATTCCGGCAGAGCGAGGGCAGCGCAGCTTTGGATTGCGTGCCTATGCGGCAACTTATGACGTCGAACTCCCTTACAGGTGGCTCAGCCGTACGTGTCGTTGGGGGTTTCCAATTTTCCAAACGACAGGAACTTGATTCTTTCTGCAGGATCCAAAATGCTCACGTATGTGTTTACTACAGAGGATGGCCTCTGCAGCGTTCAGGTCTTCCTTATCGCACCGGCAACAGTAGCTCGTGCATCGACCTATCAAATCTGGCGAGGTGCCGAAGCCGTGCTCCGCAGATGCGTCACCGACCCTCGCTTCATAGGTGGTGTCGCAAGTAACATTGGTACGTGGCCGAGCCCATCTTCAACTCTCCTAGAGCCTTCAAAAAAAAAAAACAGCAAAGCTAAATCCGTCGTAGGAGGCGACAACAAACTAGCCGTAGTGGTGCAATCGTCCAACAACGTCAACGTGCAGTGCACTCGAGGCCCCGCGCCTCCTCCTCCTCCTCCTTACGAACAATGTCACCTCGTGGCGTACAACCTGCCCGCGACACTGAACCGAGAGACCTTTGGAAGCATCGGCGATCCCACCGTTGAGAACCCTCTTCCTCAGGAGTTCACGTCTCGTAAGTTTTGAACCTCCGTTTCTCCAGCAAACTAATCAATCCGGTTTCCCCCCAAAAAGTGCCCAGCAGGGAGTGTGCGGTCAGAGTCTCGATTCCTCCGGCAACGACGGAAACTGCGTCGTGGTACAACATATGGGAGGCCGTCGACGCCGCGACGCAGATGTGTGTCCGGGACCATCTGGTTGGGAGAGTCTCTGGAATTGGTAAGTGAACCGTCTCTTCGAGCGGTTCTGGAAATTCATGCTCCCAGGCGATCAAGGTAGAATCGAGGTGAATCTCTTCAGCAACCAGCACTCCGACACGGATACGTCCTCGACGTCCAGATAAGAGACTAGTGATGTCGGTCAATGGGAGGCAAGGTGGATTTACGGGATGGCAGTTTGGTGAAGGCGTAGGGGCGATTGTATACACATGGATACGAGGATTGACTAGACTAGAATTATGGCTCTACTAATGCAAGCATTGAAACCATCTCTAAGAACTAGGAATACGACTAGGGCTGCATGGTCCTATTGAGGATATCAGGGAGTCGGGAAATTGACTAGAGCGGCATGTTCCTATTGATGATAGCCTGACACCTCTTTCAAATATGGACTGTCGCTCGACTGGTAATCGTCCAGATCACCAGGCGTCCTCTTTCCCTAAACCCCGTTTCATTCTCCTACACAGAAGTCCTTGATTAAGAGACTGCTGCCTCATTGTCGAATCTCAAACTTCGGCCTCGCTGGGAGCAGTCCTATTCCTGCCCTCGATATTGTGGTCCAGGGCCCCTGTACCAACGGCCTTCGCACCCCTGTTCTCGAGCGCGTTCATCGATTCCTCGGTGGCATTCAGATGCTTGAAACAAATCCAGAAGAGCCCAGCCGCTATCATGGTAGCGATGCAGAGGCCCGTATACAACCACACCAATGCCGGATCCTTAGCGATCGGTGCTAGTGCAATTCCAAGAGCAGATCCGAATGCGGATTGCAGGAGGAAAATGGACATGACGAATGACTTCATGGACGGTGGCGCTTTAGTGAAAGCGTATTCCAGTCCGGTGATGCTGGCGAAGGTTTCCGACACAGCAATGAAGAGGTATGCTGGTGTTTGCACCGCCACATGAACCTGATTGGGCAAGTGGGAAGCGTCGCAAGCAAGCGGTGCATCGTAGCACGGTGGGGAAGAGTAGATCAAATGCTGCACAATGGCTGCGTATGCCATGGCGAGTGCACCAAAAACAAAGCCCCATGTAATGCGAGTAATCGGTCGGAACGGTATACCAATCTTGCGGAGGCCGGGATAGAGAAGGCGGTCGAAAATGGGAATCAGAAAGATCATAGTAAGAGGGTCAATATTCTGCATAATGTCATTGGGGATGCCATGGAGTTGCATGGTACCAGCTGCTATCAATTTCAACAAGGTCCTTTGCTTGATCAACGGAATTTTTGAAGGCAGTACTCACCTTGTGATATAAAGTTATTCAACATTTGTGAGTACGCGACCCAGTATATTGGGTAAAAAAGGAAGACGCGACATGCCGCGAGCCCACGCTTGAGCTCATCTATGTAAACATCGTCCCATGACGTTTTGTAATTGCGTCCGTGCTCATCTTGGTACGAGGGTCTCGCTACCTCTGCATCGTCATCAGCAACAAACAAGAAGGAAATCTTGATGTGGTAGCAGCGATGGACTTACCCATGTTGCCCCCATTTCTCAAGCCAATCCACATCGCTCTGAACGCGTTGATTATTATCGACCCCTTGGGAGGATGGACTACGTAGTATCTTTCTCCTGCGATCAAAATGCCAATCCCAAGAACAAAAAAGCATAGACAGAGAAGATACGCCGTCCAGAATCCTGTCGATTGTTCCATCTCTGTAGTAGCAATAGGAGACAGACAGCCCAGATTGATGCACATATAAAAAACCTTGGCCCCAACTTTAGCATTTGGCAAGATTGAGAATCGCGAAGGGTACCCACCATGTAGATACGCTGGATAGTAATTGCAGGGTCGACGATTACCCTCTCACCATTCTTCAAGACCCGGATAGTCATCTTGGTTTGGCGGTACTGTTCTGCAACCAAAGGACTCACGTTCGACTTGATACCGCCAGTACCTAACCCAATGATTGCCTACCAATGGCATCTCAAATCAGGATTTATTATGGAGAGCACGAGCGAGGAATTTTACCATTGCTGCAATCAAGCCACCCAAGGCCGCGCCATGCTCGATTGCCCAGGGTAGTGAGGTACAGAATAGTACGAGGACTCCAGCCATATAGACGTATGCAGAGTATAGAATTGTCTTGTATTTGCCGAGGTACTGGTCCGAGACGATGGCACCAAGAATTGGCGTCCCCTGTAAGAAGGTCAGTATCAAACAACCGTACAGTATGAGAAGGTTTCGACGAGACCATACATAGCACCAGAACTGGAAGACTGAGAAAGGCCTCGCTTAGCCGCATCCAGAGTACATGGTCCGCCATGCAGCACTTACAGTTGGTCAGACCTGTTGCCCCGGTTTGGCCCAAGCCTGTGAATGTTAATTCATGAGTCCCCTTGTGCGGTGAGCGATCAGAAGGGCGTACCGATTCCTCCACGAACGGGTGTATCGTGAGGGTGATACTGAATATAGTTCTGAAATGGGCCCGATAGACCGAAGTATGTGAATCGTTCACACAACTCAACCAGGGCCACGATATAAGCAGACCACGGTATGTGATCTGCAACTTTTCTCAGGGTCGCTAGTTCTTCCTCAGTAGGTTCGTCGCCTTCAAAAGATCCGAGATCACTCGCAGACGTTTGATCGGACTCGTCTTCCTCCATGATGGCAGTTGACTTTGCCTTCGTATTCTCAATCTCAGTGCCTGCAACCCCCCTACCACCAGCCATGTCAACTTTTGACTTATTTGAAGGAGACCCTGCGGGCCCTAAGCTGCGGTCGTTCATCTCGATGGGCGTGTACTCGAATGATGATGGGAAGAGATTGTCGAGAGTTTTTTCCCTCCAAGAAACAAGTCGTCTCGAGACGGAGTCCACGAATGTAGAGAACAGGTTTGCTTGCCAAGGCCTATCTTTAGGAATTGTAGGGGCTGTTGGAGTTTCTGCATCGTCGTCGTGACTGTCGCGGTCTTGGACTGGATGAGTGCAAGTCCAAGATTGATGCGAAAAAGATCACACCTGCCTTCTACGACTCTTGTAGCTTCCTCTTCTAGTATGCTGTCTCCAACAGGGTCTCGGTCGGGGCGAGACATAGCCTAAGTAAGAACGGGATTCCCGTCAGAATTCAAAGCGGGGGTAGACTCTCAGAGGTTCTCGTACCCACTCGGAGGCAAGGCGCTAGGATCCACGGTCGCTCACTGGCTGCAATGATCTGACCAGCCTTTTCTTCGTCATATTTTAGCGTACATGCATTCGAGGTCATTGCTCATTGCGGAAGAGGTGAAAAGGGCGACCATCGTATTATCTTTACCCATAGTCGCTCGGGGTGCATGGGTGTCGACTTCAGGGACAGGAATACAATATCAGGATACCATGACAATGATGATGCTCTGGATTTGATTGGTGCAGCTCGTTGGCCTTTCTCCGCTGGAGATGATAATTGATGACACGTCAAAAGCTCATTGCCCATAATAGAGGCACTTCCACAAATAGAAGGCGGGTAAATCTCCCGTTCCGCCGAGGCTCCACTCCACTCTTTAGCGCGAGGCCGGAGGATCCTCCGCGATACTTCGCCGCTGACTACCTGTGAACTCGTCGGCGAACAGCCTTAAGATACCGGAAGGATGCTGATAGCTGAAATCCTACTATTGCTTACAGATGGTGAGATCTTTGCCGAAATGTCGCCGATTGGTGATGCTGTGTTTACCTTGTGGACTTCGGACTTCATAGTTGTTATCACAGTCTCAAATCTAGTCAACACGGTCTGTGATATGCATGTACACCTTATATGATATGCTACGTATGAGTCGGACCGCAAGAAGGCACCATTTCAACGATGAATAAAACGATTTTACTATTATGCCGGGCTTCCCAGATCAAGGCTCCTTATGATCATCAAAGATTTTCATCAGGGGGCCAAAAAGTGCCCCTTGGTGGATGCGCAGGACCTGAATCTGGTCACTTTCTGTGCCCTCTTAATTATACAATGCTTTCCGTTGGAATGACCTCACTCTGTCTCAAATGATGTTTCGGCTCGAACAATAAGTTTCCGTTTACTACTACGAGCTTACTGATCTTTCCTTTTTCTCGATGCTAAATAAGCTAAACGAGCATTGTCAATCTTTAATATTACTTCGTTGAAAGCTTGGTCTCGCATCGCGTTCATTTTTACGAGGAATCATCCACGTAGGCTTCGAGCGTGCATAGTTGACATCCAAATAGTCATTCGCCTTGATTGGCAAGAAACGTGCCCTGCAATATCGCAGCATTGAGTTGGAGTACCCTCAATCTACAGCATTTGTGTGGCTGGAATCATTCTTATATCGTCCACATCTGGAGAGTCTGTCGTTACCTCATTGCCGATGGCAGACAATAAAGCTCTCCAAGGCAACAAGAATGAAGTCCATGAGGAACAGAAGAAAACTGGAATGAAGTTTGGCTCGGAGCTGAAGACTCCAGTGCAACACAAGGACACCGTCAAGGAAATATATCAGGGGCACAGCAACTGCAGCAACTGTGGCAAGATGTGTAGCTCTCACAGGTCCAGACGAGACACTTCGAGCGACGATTCTTCCTCGAGCGGAAGCAACTCTTCTTACGTGAGCGCAGACGAAGAGACGGCCTCTTCATCTTTGGAGAACAATTCGAATATACTGCTAGGGAAGAAGTCAATAATTGACGGCTCCAAAAACATTTCGCAAATAATTCAGCTCCAGAAACAGCAGCGGAACTCATCCAAGCCTCAATACTTTCGCGCCGATGAGCTCTGGGAGAATGAAACTCATGCTTATCGGCTCAACGAGACTGCAGCGGTCGCCAGTAAAGATGAGTGTAGCGAGTATATATTTCATGTTCAGCGACGCTTCGATTGTAACGGGAAGTACTTGGAAACTGTGTATCAAAGACTTGTTTTTGAATGCGTGATGATGTGTGACCTTATGGTGTTCACATGGCAACGCTCAATATTCTAGGCAAAAAGGTGGCCCCACAGACAACAGTTCTTCCTCTGCCCATGTCTGCAAAAGGACAATCATGAGAGAAGATTTCGAACCTGGGATGATCCAGAGCAGACACCTGACGACCCTAACATCATCATCGTTCAATGCTCGTCGGGGACGTTGTTGACCTTGAACGGGGGAGCATCCCCATGCTCGTCGACTGTGCGCTCGAGTCTCTTAAGCTCCTCCTTCTCCAGCATGTTGCAATTGACACCCATCTCCGTGGCGTTCTCGTCTTTGGCGTCTGTCTCGTGGGTCATGCAACCACAGCTCGGGCAGCGATGGAAGTCGTTTTTCTTCTCTCCCCATTGATAAGTATCTGTCTTTGGTCCTTCGATCTGGACGTCTTTGGGGTTATAGTAGGCCCACAGCGCTCCGTAGCGACGGCAGATGGTGCAATGACACTCGTTGAGCTTCTCAGTAGGCGTGGGGAATGTGAGCTTGATGGCTTTGCAGTGGCATGTTGCTGTACTCGAGGTGCTAGTCGGAGCGGCCATGACGATTTATAGTAGCTGCGTAGGACGCGAGGCTGTTAATTTTATGTTGTATTGCCCCGGGTTCCTGATGTCTTGGGCTTTAATTAGTTAGCATTGATCGCTTCTCAAGTGATTCACGTACGAAACGCGGCAATAAAGATCTGCTTCACGTTATGCGGACACTCGACTCCAGATCTATCCCACTCGTGATGTTCGATCGAAGTTCTTGACGGCTGACACGGACGGTGCAAAGTGAGAAGCCTCCTAGGTACCTAAGATTAGGAAATGGCCAATGACGCTTGTTGTTGCGACTTACCCAGCTTGCTTACGTAATTTTGCATGTGGTCTAGGCCGGCCGAGATAAGTTTCGACGTGTGATGGAGCAGAGCACCCGCACGAATACAAATACGAATCCAAATGTCCGAATCTACCTTACCTATAGATAGACAAGCAGAATGCGCACATGTCAACACGGATCAGAGGAATTGAGATGCCAATTCTATATGGCATTTCCAAATCATCTTATCGTTGTGGATAGATACATCGTTATTCTCCTTTCCGCTAGCATGCCAGTCTTCGATCAGAGTGCCTCCAGCGCCAACGCTAGAATCCATGCAGTACGTCGTTCATGTTGTTTGAACCCACTCGATAGGTACTAGACCCACTTATGTCGCTTGTACATAGCTTATGTCGTCGACTTTTGGTATGGAATTCATAGGAATTCGGTGGAATATCGGGATCGATTTCGGAGCCCCTTTGTAATACATAGTTTGGATCATGGCCGCCTCCATGTTTTTTCTCCTCGTGCTGTTCTAACACGATCATTACCATAGTCATAGCGATAATCTACTACTGTTGCTACTACTCGGCTACTAGTTATTCCGCTCCGTAGCCTTTTGCTCAACATACAGGCACACAGGGTGGACTGAAATCAGAAAGAGACGTATAATTTACCCTTTATTTGTTTTATCTTCCAGCTTATACGTAACGACGTATTTCTGCATAACGAAAAATCAGTCGAAATACTTGAATTCGCTTTCGCTTTTTGCCGCCATGTATCAATCCTCCTCGACTCTCTGTCCAAGCCTACATTTTCAATGACGCTTCTAACGCCTAGGACATATACGCAATCAGCATTGCCGATTACCACATACCACGGCCCAACCCTTTGAGCTCGGTCTTCACGCAATTCCTCGTCTTCCGAGCCATGAGAGGCCTGGCCAAGCATCCTATTTTGGACAGATCCGGGTGTCGGAGGTGTCTGCACACGCTTACTTCGACCTATAGGAAGTCAAATGGGAACAGATGCAGACATATTTACTAAGCAAGCAGCCTTTGACCTTCTCTACCACCTCTTTACGCCACCACGCTTTGGTCTCTATCTACGACTTTCATTACAAATAAGCTCAGGGTCACCTTCTCACTGTGTCAAAGTTTTGGTATCATTATCATATATCAGTCCCTTACAAAAATCAGCCACGCCCTGAATTATCAAACACTGAAATACAGGACTTACTCCACGATTTAAGACCGTTTATGTGCTTCCAATCAGTAATTCTGGGTTTTATCTGCAATCACCACCCTTTTCGAGGGGGAACTCAGAATTGTCACCGTAAGCTAGCGAGGGCTCGAGATCCCGTATTTATTGCAAGATCCGTCAAGTCTCATTCATTGACTTTTGCAGCGCTCACTTTTAGCAATCTGGAATGATAATCAGTCCAAACAAGAAGACTCACGAGCCGGGAGGTCTAGAGCAAGACGAGCTGCTATTGCTCCAGACGAACCGCAAGTGCCAGCGCCAATGCTGGCCCACGGCTTTGAATAGCAGCATCACCTCTCTGAGGTACCAGCTGCTTCTTGATCTTGGTAAGCGTCAAGTCCAAACCAAGTCCAAACTTGGCCATGTCGTGTCTTTGCCATTTGTCATCGTAGTTTTGAGATTCAACGACCGACTTTTTATCACACTGTTGGAAAATGCACGCGCAAAAGTATGAAGGTCCTTGGTCGAGATGATTGCATACTTCGGTAAAGGAAGTCTGTTTCAGGCCGATGAGCTCCGCGGATTTGAAATACAGGTGGTCTCGCTCAAAGGGCTGATACTAAATTGTCTAGGGGATTTGGGCGAGGATGTTAAGAGCGATATATCAAGTGGGTGAGGAACGAGGGAACAGATGAGCTTGAAGGCTGACGGGTGTATGATTGGCTTTGCTGACTAATCAAGGTGCCATTGCGGAAACGCCAGGGCCTCCACGATTTCCCTCCCTTATGCAGGCACCCAAAAAATATCGGCCTCTCTCCTTGCGAGCAGTCACGCTGCTTTCATTTGGTGCAGAAGATTGTCTTACTCATATTTACGGCTCCCCACTTCAACCACGTCATTGCATCCAAAATCGTGTTCTATCAATAGCCAATGGACGCTGTAGCCGATGTGACACAAACATATCTTCCCAAGCTCAAATGCGACCATGTTTCCCCTTCCCTTTTGTCATCACATTCTACATCACGGTGTAGACATGGGCACGAGCAACTCGTCGCTGAATGAATTCTCTCTCATAAATACTTATCCACAGCTCTCGATATTCTTTCTTTGGAAGGTCCTTAATCCCATCTCATGACCAGGTCTAGCCGCCGTTCGAAATGGCAGCCCCCAGCCGATTGGTCAGAGATGATCTTATGACTGGCGAATCCAAACCGCAATACAGAAATCACGGACGCCTCCCTTTAACACTTTGTCTTCCCCTGGAAGTTGGATCCTTTTAAAGACGTCTACAATTAACATACAACAGCTGGACTTTTCAGCTTTACAGTTCCTCCGTTCTAAAAACACTAGCCAGCGATATCCCGCGAGTGCTACTGCTCAAAGTCTGTCACACCTTCGACCACCACAATCCTATCTGATCACCTACTTCGTCGAGCCTAGTCTGAGCTATTTCGCCCCCGGCACTGGACCCTTAATACATAATGGGTCACTACAAGAAGAAGAAGAACTGGACGAAGAAGCATGTTGCTAGGATTCCAATGCCACAGGCTCAAGACTCCTCGAACAGCAATGGCCCTCAAACCGTCTCAGAGGAGGAGCCTGAAGCAGTCAAAGTGACAGATGTTAGCCTTTTCAAGCACCTAGAATCCCGCAACCTATTGGGAGCAGTCGTCTTCTTCGGGCCTGGAGCAGAGGTCTTGAGCATCGAATTCCCCTCGGACTACTCTGCGGTCCAGATTAGTTGCTTCCGACTGGATTTTAACTCAGAGAACATTCAGACTATATTAAATATACTCGGGGAGACCATCCCGCAGTCGTCCATACAAATCGAACCTCTCTCTAAAGCGGTTCCTGTTGTTGCGAATGTTGTGATCAACGACCCAAATTTCGCCCGACGTCTCAAAACCACGGTCCACATGGGCCTAAGATTTTATCCAGTCCCCAAGATTTCAATCAAGATACTACGGGTCGAGAACGGACCTGAGGTGTCGAGTACCATGTTACACATACATTCTGGGAGCGACAGTGTCGGCGAGGAAGTCGCTGTCAAGCCTCTCGCCGGGGTAGGGATTGGAGAGAATCAAGGAGAGAGTCAAACAGGAAAGAAGTTGAATCCGGACTGCGTAGTGTGTCAGACCGAAGCTGAAAACCAGTACCAAACATCGTGCGGCCATTGGTACTGTCGCGCTTGCTTCGAGGGCCAATGCCGTAACGTCAACGCCGACGACATCCCCGTGCTTTGTCTCGGAGACTCAGGGAAGTGCGCACGAGCCTTCGAAGTCCTGGAGCTCAGAACGGCTTTGCAGAACGCAGCTTTCGAGCGACTGCTCTCCAAATCTTTCGAACTATACGTGCGCACGAACCACAAAACCTTCAGAACTTGCCCTACCTCAGATTGCCAAAAGCTGCTCTATCGAACTTCCACCAACGGAGCCGTCATCACTTGCCCGGCATGCTTCGCCCGTATCTGCACAACCTGTCACGCTCCTTCTCACAGCGGCGTGACCTGCGCAGCGAATCAACGCGCCGGGACCGACGAGTTCGCGTCGTGGAAGATATGGAAGGACGTCAGAGGTTGTCCAGGAATCGCAGGTGCTTATCGGACAACAGAGGAACGATAACGCAACCTTGGATGGTGATGGGTTGCGGGGCGTCAGAGATGACGAAGGTGGTATGGATGTCGTGGGGTTGCCTATGTTTGGCGCAGATGGTATTGGAAGCTGGGTTCCACGGACTCCATGGGACATTGGCGACGGTGGAGGGGAACAGGGATCAGCCCGACATATAGAGAACGTTGGTTGGGAATAGCAGACTACTAGGGACGTATACGACAATGATTGGGGCCAGATGATGGTACGATAGAGCAATCGGGAACTCTTGGTACACAAGCAACGATAGCTCCCCTTTCCTCCCCTCCCCTCCCCTCTTTTCTCTTCTCCTCTCCTCTCCTCTCCTCTCCCCTCCCCTCCCCTCCCCTTCCCTTCTCCTTTCTCACCAAAAAAGAATTCAACCATTGGGCCGAACAAGACGAAGAAAACTTTCTCTACATTGATATCTCCACAGCCAAGCTTTACTCCCAAGACATCACAGTCCACCCATCTCAAGCAACATAAAACTCCCGACTCCCACCCGCATTATACCACTCCCACAAAGCCCGTCCGTCCCAACACAAAGAGTCCAAACAAACCCCACCAGAGACTTCCCTCCATCCATCGCACGTAAAATTTCCCCTCCCACCGAGCACGTATAGTTAATCAGCTATGTTTGTAACCTGAACGGTCTGAGAAGGCATCCAAAGGTGTCAGCGCAAGCTTTCGAATCCTGCCCGCCCACCCTTCTTCCTATTCTTCCATCATCGCGGGTGCTAGGAGATTTGTCGTTGACGAGCTTTCTTTGGGCTTTCGTGCATTTTTTGCTTCGTTAAGAGTCGATGTCGGCATATGCATGCCGGGCAAGGAGTGGATTCAATATTTCGGGGCCTTTTTTGACGGAACTTGAACGGTTCCAACTCTCCGTGTCTCAAGACCCTTTTCAAATTTCAGATTAGCTACGTATTTTGGTTGCGCGAAAATGTTATACTCATAACGATTTTTTGTCTCTGCAATTCGATAAGACTGTTCCACTCGCTTTTGAATCTGGCCCCTCAAGAATTGAGATGAGATCAGTAAGTAGGCGGCTACTTGCGAGCAGCGCACGGCCAATGGTATTTGTATTCATATTCTCATGCTCATTTCCATTGCGACGAGAAGCGATATTCAGAAGCGCTTTGCCGCAATGCGCTCAGCCAGCCCCCATTTAAAGCGCAACTCGCCTCAATGTGCTAATCAGGCCTTTTAGAACGCCTCGGAAAGATTAGCATCGAGAGCTCGCGCGGAGAGTCGCAGAATATCAAAAGAACGATTTTCAACTTCGAAAATGCAAGCCTTCAAAAAGTCAAGATGGATCATCGTCGCCCTTCATCTTCTAGTCACGACAGCGGCAACAGCTCCATCATCCTCTCCTTTCGAGAATCACGATTCCTTAAAATCCTCAATCAATCACCAACCCTCCCCAGAATCGTCCCCCCAAACACCCATCCCGCCTGCCCCCCCACCCCCCCTCCACAACAAACGCTCACCCCCCAACGGCGGGCCCATCCAAACCACAACCGCCCACGGCTGGGCCATCAAATACCGACAATACGCCAGCATCATGATCCCCATCCAAGTCGCGGCCTCGGTCCTCGAAACCTTCTACGCCGACCGCCTCCGCCGCATCGCCCGCAAGCAAATCCGAAACCGACCCTCGCCCGGAAACGCCTTCACCTTCAGACTCGGGAGCGTGTATTTGGCCTTCCGGGCCGCGGACCGGACGCAGGGGCTGGAATGGTGGGCTTGCGAGATCGTGGTGGATGCCTTGTTGGCGAATGCGAGGAACGGGTTCGCGGCGCAGTTCAAGTCGGAGACTGGTTCCACCCGGAGACGGGGAAGCGGGTGTATGTCAGTCTGTCCATGTTGCAGCGGTTTGGGCCGGGACCGGTTAGGGGTGCATGATCGGATTTAAGAACCGATCGCAGAGAAACCAAAATGTTTTAGGAAGATTCAGCGGAATGTTTGGGTGGTTTTGTTTTTGTGTCGACAGCTTACTATTTTTATTCTCATTCTTTTCAGCCTCGGTTCATCCTACTCACCTTACTCACCCTTTATATCTTCCGTTTAAGGATGATTTTCAGAGCGGCGAAAAGCATTCTACTCAATACGAGCATACTGGCAGAAGCAAACGGTGTTTCCCATACAATCTCCCACTAAAAATCCCATACAATCTGTCATACTCCATCCCACAACAGTCGCCAGTGGATTGTCCAAGATGCTTAGCGTTATACATGCTGCTTTACCCATTCACGATGATCTAAGGGTGGGCGTGGTGTCCTCAAGTACTCAAATGACCGCGGTTCCCAAGTGACACCGGGTAGAGGGACACTGACTATGTCGTCGTACCTACTCCCTATTTTCTGCCCGTCCTCGAATATATCTTTTTGTGATTTCAATGCGCTAATACACACTCTGTCCAAATGTACATCCTTTCCCCAAACGACATCCTTGAACTTCTCACAAAGGTCTCTGGCATCGAATTTTGGGCGTATGTATGTCTTGAAACGCTCCAGACTCGGTTTGGTATTAAGAACTCCGGAGCTGAGCCCTTTTGTGTCAATTGCTCTTGCCTGACAAAATCGACGGTCTCCCAGGTTGCCTTGAAGGGGGGTTTGTCTTTCAAGGCCAGCACCCATGAATTCACGAGAGATACCACTACAGAACGACCGTAGAATATCCGTGGGCTCCTTCATGAAGACATAGAGCCTCATAACATTCTCAAGACCTGGTGGACGATGTTGGAAAGCGCTTTCGCCAAGTCCGACCAAATCCACCTACACATCCCAGGATTAATATTACTTCTTTGGGGCAAATAGTTCGGGTTATGACGCCGGCATCAGAAACATGACGACCAACTTGCTACCCAAAATAGGCTTGGAACTCATACGCAGTATGTATTGGGAAATGGTTATTTCGAAAATTTACTCACAGTCAAGGGTCGGGGTTTGATTTGATCAACAACTTGATTTCCTAGGGTTTCTGGATTCACGATCGACGATGTTTGGGCTTTGGATTGAGCCACTTGAGCCTCGTTGAAAAGCTTCTGCCAGTCTTGTTTCCCAAGTTCCTGAAGCAGCCTGATGGCTTGCTGCTGACTTTTTTCTGTCGGTAGACTCAGAGCAGCAACGCTAATGGCCAAACTTTGAAGCGATTGATAGGCTAGATGAGGTATTGCGGCAGCTGCAGGATCATTGGCGACTTGCCACAGAGTCTCTTGAATTTGAGAGGATGAAGTTCGATTAAGTAAGGGGATGCGGACGAAGTGGGTAATGTTCAAGGAAGTTCGATAAGAAGGCACTATTCCGCGTGGAACTTTCATGCTGAAATGTCTAGTCGACCGGCTTACTCCTTAGCTTCTCGTGTGATGCTCGGATCGTAGCACAGCTCTCACTTGATACCTTCGTTTATGAGACTGTGGCGACCTAGCCTTTGAAGGCGATCTTGATGAAGGCTTGGCGTATTAATCATGGCGGCTATGGCGGTTGGCGCCACGTGTACCGAGTTCTTCCAGATGACGCTAGCTAGAGATCTAACTCAATTGAGTACTTTAAGGGCGGCGGGGTTTTCGCAATCCTCCCTACAGAGTCTCAATAGACTTTTCAATATCGAATATACTGAGCTATTTTGATTCACAGTATCGTACTAATATGGGCAAGTTTAAGAAAGATCGGGTTCGAAAAATATGTCAATAGCATTTTCAAATCTCAACAGATCTTCAGTTCAAAAGATCGTGAAAATATCTTTAATGATTAAGCTGTAATTTACAATACAGGGTTCGATTATATACACAACCCCCACTCCTCACTCCCCGTGCCCCCCTCTCCTTAGTATCCACCCCACCAACCCCAATGTCAGGCTCGTAAACCATTGCCCCCAAGGGAACTTCCACTAAATCGTTCAAATCCGAAGTTCAGAATATAATGATGTGGATGTAATTTATCGTATCGAGATCCCGAATCAAAAACTTGACGCTCGTACACGTAAAAAATGCTCTCACGAGATTCGTTTCTTCAACAAACTATCCATAGGCTGTCAATAAATTGTTAATCGATTTTCATACCACGAGACTTTCATTAGCGTTAAAAATCTACGAGATTTGTCATATACGAGTATTATTACATCCTTCGTACGAATCAAGATCTTTCTTTGAAAACATCGTTATTATATAAGATATGCATAAAACATGGATCGCAAGAGCATTGTCAACGTGACAAGCCTGTTAATAGGATGGGCTACAAAATGACGCTTCTGATAGGCTACAGGCATGATTGCGAAAAACCCCCTGCCGACCTTAAAGTAATTGAAGGCCATGTCTCAAAAGTCGGAGACTGGGGACTAAACTTCCTCCACCAAAGGCTCCCGTCACCACCGTTGTAGGCGCTGAACATAGCGTCAATTACTTTAGGGATGACTGTTTGCCTGCATACTTAGCTCCTGTGGTGTAGGACGATTAGCATCACTCTACTTATCTCCAGGGCCAGCACCGTCGTCAACTCCCACCGCCGCTCCCAACTACCGTTCTCGTCAAAGCTCCCATATAAAATCTCTCAACCAACCGTCCCATGACTGCCTACAGGGCATTACCCAAGATGCTTTTAAAGGTCCCATACAATTCCCACACAATCTCTCTCCAAATCTCTCATACAATCAATCTCTCATGCTCCATGCCAAGCTAGTGCGAACTTTGAAAATTGGTTGTTGCCAACCAGAAGAGGCCTTTTCGCGTACAAGTTTGGTAAATGAGACGTTGACTTCCAAGCACCGGAACTGGAATGAGTTCCCAAGTATTAGGCTGTAAAACCAAAGTATCACAATTGTATAGCTGGAAGTGTACAATCACCATTGCTCCAACCGATCACGAGGTGAAGCCCGCCAGAATGTTGAACAAAACAAAAAGGTATATTACAGGCAAGTGTTAAGGACGTGGTATATACCATCACACATTACGCTCCGAAAAACGTTCGCGTCGTATCAGATTTTTACAAAATACGACGAGCCCATCCAAGCCCCATCCAACTCCCGCTCGTCACGCTGCGGATCTCCCATGTTTTCCAAAAGTCGTTGTGGATACAAGTGGTTTCGTACCAGCCCATTAGGGGTACGAAGAGTACATCTTTACAAGGCCCGAAGCCCTCAAGAACTCATCTTTGTCTATGTCACGTCAGCGGATCCTTACACCTCAGAGACAATGCCCACTCACGTTCCGTGTTTCCAAAAATCAACGTCATCTTCCACCGCTTCTTGCCCGTCGGCTGCTCCTTGAGGCCGCGCGTCGTCGCAGTCATATACTTGGTGTCCACCTCGACGCCGCGCTGAAGCAACAAGGCCTGGAACTCCACGTTGTAGCTCATGGTGGAGTGTTCGCTGCGGCAAGCAGCTTCGAACAGCGAGGCCGTGATCCACCGGTCCTTCATTTCCTCTCCCAGTCGGACGGCCAGTCGGACTTGAGGCTGGCCTTCTTCCGCCGCTTTCTCCCAAAGTTGAACGCCGACCCCCTTATATTGTTCTTTTGGGTTTTTGATGAGATGGCCTGTCTCAACGAGGTGTAGTTTCGACAGGGGTTGGGAGAACTTGAGGGTCCAGCCCGTCAAGCCATGCATGAACCTCTTCAGATCATGATCGCAGCCCAACTCAAGATGGGCTGATTTGAACGTCTCCACCACCTCGCTGAACTCAGGAGCAGGGTCGCTTGCGTTTGGCTTATAGTGCAGCTTGGGTATTGTGGAGACGTAGTGTGAGATTTGAAGACT
Organism: Alectoria sarmentosa; assembly: GCA_009733775.1. Lineage (NCBI taxonomy): Eukaryota > Fungi > Ascomycota > Lecanoromycetes > Lecanorales > Parmeliaceae > Alectoria > Alectoria sarmentosa. The sequence goes on from WOGZ01000009.1 coordinate 79,763, forward strand.
TGGAAAGTCCAAGGTATTCAGTGCACCCTTTTTGCCACCAAAAACCCAATCAAGATCCCTATAGACGTAGTAAATCTCTGTCAAATGTGGGCTCTTAGGACTTTTCTTAGTCAAGGTAATTGAGTGATATTGTTGATCCGGCTCATCAACGTCGAAGAGTCGATATATCCTGACGTCCTGAAAATCGGATCGTATCTCGACTTTGGTGGCAACCTGTGGCGGCATTTCCGTAGGGAGAAGAAGACATTCTTCAAACCTTCGAGCTTCTGAAGCGGTACGGAACTCTAGATCAATCTTACGATTAGGTTCGTCTGCTTTGTAGATATATGAGTATTGGAAAGCAAAGTTGCCCAGCTCTTTCCTCTTCAATTGCCCACAGTCTGACCATTTGACTGTGACTTTAGTCCCTCCAACCACCATCTTTATTTGGTCTATTGGCAGCCAATGTGACACGCAATCAGGCTTGGTACTATCTGGAGGTGTGTTGACAACAAGGCGGCGTGTGGTCTTCCAGCATTTGTCGGGCATCGACTCATAAACCCTCAAACCGCAAGAGGAAGTCTCGCTGGATACCATAGTGCTGGCTGTCCCTTCCCCGCGGACTGCCCGTGGACTGGAGTCACTGTAGGTGGAGATGGATGTCTGATAAATTGCAAGTTCTCCTGAATGGGGCCTGAGTTTCTTTGAAGCAGCGAAAAAAATCTGTGGCTGAGTGAAAAACCCAACAGCGTCTTCTTGGCTCAAGAACCTAATCTCCGCTTCTTGGGTTGGAAACTTGATCAAGAAGAGAGTATTGTCATCCCCAGCCACGTATTTCTCAAGATCTTCTACCGCAAATTTCCGAGATAGATTCACAGACGCTCGATGATTGCACAGGGAGACGAACATGTCACACTCGTCCGCGGCTGTCCAAACTAAGAGCATGTACGGAGCACTGGAAGACTTCGATCTGTCGTACCTGCTGCCAAGCTGCGCATTGACGAAGGTTCGGAACAGCACCTTTTCACGTTGCATTCCAGCATTATCTTGATCTATTTCAAACCAACGAAGTGCACTAATAGGGTCGTCCATTGCGGCAGGAATGCTTTCTTCGGCTTCTATCGTTTGCTCGAAGCTCTCAAGAAGTTGGAGATCATACTTTAGAGGGACATACTCTTTAAAAGACTCGAGGTTGCGATCGACATTCCTGCTTTCCAAGAGATCATTATGAAGAGACGACGACAGGTCTCTGATCAATTTCCTGACAGACACATACGAGAGATCCTCGTCCGCTGCTCCAGCAAGGACAATCTCTTCCAATATCCAAGAGCTTTTGAGCAAATCTGTGTATGCTTGCTCGGCTGAAACTGTACTGTGCCATCGACTCTGGTGCTGTGAGGCATCCATCCCCCTTCGTTTGACTTCATTTTTAGCGAGTACACGGGATATAGTTCGCGACTTCACTAGCCACCAGATCGCCAGCCGGAGCCACCTTTCCGCGGAAGTAGGAATTCTGACGGACTCAACGCTACTTCTGAAAACATCTTGGACATCCGAGACGACATCGTGCTTTTGCCTCTCCTGAGAAAGCACCAACGGCTGTTGAGTCTTGATTTGGAGACGGTGTTGGTCGGAAATTGGGGGCTCCCCCTCTGACAAGGCTTGGATTTCAATTAGATAGTTTCCAAAGCTAGGTGCAGTGTGACACTGACTTGGGCCAGTGTTTCCCAACTGTAATCGATCATGACAGCTAGAGCAGCTGGTCTTGGCTGTAGAAACGCTGAGAGAGCGGGACTTAAGCGTAGAGCTCTCCAGGGTAACCTGTCCAGCTGACCCTGTGCCACTGGTTGGTCTCTCGCGAATAGATTTATACCCCAATTTCGCTGCTCTAGGCGCTGGGTTCGATAGACTTTCTCTAGGGTTGCACAGCGTTCCAGCTGAATCTGTAGTCGCTGTCGTGATTGCTCTTTTGATAGGCGTGTATGTTGCGTCATTTTCTGACCCAAGTCTACTGACGGCAGTCCTATCGTCGTTATCACTAGGAGCATATTGGGCTTCCTCACTCAGATGCTTCCTGAAAGAAATTAAGCAAGGCTTCCAAATCATTAGCGGGACAGCCGTCATTTACCTGCCTTCCGACGTCAAGACGAGTTGAAGGAGCTGCTGGTGTTCTCTAAACTTCTCTCGAAATCCTTTAATTGCATCCTGGTCTTTGGCCCATGAGATGCGCTTAAAGAAAACGCCACGGTCACTCCAAGCTTTTGAATTATTAGCATCGTGGCGTGCATGAAGCCAGAAAGGTTGTACTCACCCAAGTTCTCATACTTCGTTGTTAGATCTCGAAGCCCGTAAAGGGTGCGAAAACAGCGATCTAGGACATTTTGCACAGCAACGCTATGGGAAGGATCACTGTCATGATCTGCTTGGCTTCTGATTCGATACAAGACACGTTTATATGTATCCAGGTCCTGCAGTAACGCTTCGAATTGCTCTGGCGCATCGCGTGCAACCACAATAACTCGAGAGTAGAGAGCATATGCAAGCTTCGTCAAAGCTATGGTGTCGCCGATTGGGGAGTAGGACATGATGAAACCTTCCGTCGAGGTGGAATTAGATTAGTAATCGTGATAGCCGCAAGGCTGACTGCTAGAAAAGCGGGTCAAGAGAGTTGGACATCCAGCACGTATTTGAGATCAGATATCAGCACTCGAAACGTTACAGGGGTTAGCCATACACGTCATCCTACCCCTGTGTTCCTTCACCTCGGTCAATGCTCGCACGGGTGGGACAGCTATCCAACCAAGAAGGCAGAGAAAGGGAGCAAGGCGTCCTCAGCCTCTCCGTCGCTGCGAGGCAGACTCAATTCATATCAAAAGGGGATTTTTAGGCGAACGAGCAGAGTCAGATCCCTCGAAGATGTGTCATAAGATGTGATACAACGGTCGTGGAGATGTGACTCTAAAGCCGTGGGGATGCGACTAGCACTAGGTCGTGCAATGGTTGGTAGCCTTGCATTTCAGCTTCTGTTTTCGTATCAGTGTGCATGCTGAGAGCGGTTAGAAAATCAAGGCGTGCATGGGCCGAGAATTTGGTGACCATCGGAGCTTCGTAGCCTCATAGCCTTACGAGCTGCACAGCCAGCGCCAAGACCAGCCGGCTCCAGCCACAATAGACCAGGGAGCCAGGCCAGCTGGAAACTCACAGCGTGACCATCGTAGCCTCGTAGCCTTACGAGCTGCACAGCCTTCCTATGCAACCTTGAAGTACTTTACCATGCATCACTTTTCCATATAAGCAGGCTTTTCCCAAGATTCAAGGCTTGGACTTCCAAATCGCGAACCTATCAAATCTTTGGCAATCTCGTTGCTCTCTAGTCAATCCAAAACCTGAACATCAGCGTTGCTAAGAACATGGCTACATCAGAAAAGGCTGAGGATGGGTACTTCGCCTCGGAGGATATGGATGCAGCGCCTGGAAACATCAACAGCGTTCTGGTCAACCCTTTCATCGGAATGCGACATGAGAAAATGGACGAGCTTATAGGAGCGTTCATAAATAAAACAAAGATTGAAGACATATACCACGAAGTGATACGAAAAGGAGCATTCTTGGCTCAAGACCGTGAGGCATTTAGGGGGCCGCGCATAGATACCCTCCGTCTCAAGCCGGATGAGCTCGAAGCCCTCAGACAAGAAGACCCCAAGACCGGAAACAAATGGAATCAGCCCTGGATACTATACGCACTGGTCGGTACGTATTTTCGGAGTCCATTTCGATTCCTGAAACATGGCCAAGAGGTGGTCACTCCTGAGACATTTTTGGTACTTGGAACCCTCATCGGAGCAGACGACACTGACTCCAAATTAGGATGTTGCTCTCTTGGAGCAGCTGTGCAGGGCTGGGATGAGACCGCAGTGAATGGCGCTCAATTGGTAAGTTCGCCTCGCGAAGAGATCACTTCGTTGTCCATGTCTCCTGAATCTTAGGCATGATGTGACCACCTTTTACTTGTCGAGGTCCACTCGCGATTGGTTAAGATCTCGAAAAAAGGTATACTAATGCGAGAATATGAAGTTCTACCAGTACGCATTTGGAATAGGATCCGAAGATGGAAAAGGTACAGGAAAGGATGCCGGCCTCAGGGGCCTCGTGAATGCCGCTCCGTACTTATGCTGTGCTGTGCTGGGTTGCTGGCTGACAGAGCCGTTGAATCGAGTCTTGGGGAGGCGAGGAACCATCTTCGTGACCTGCCTCATCTCCAGCGCGACCTGTGTAGCACAAGCATTTACATCACAATGGTGGCATCTATTTCTCGCCAGGTTTTGCTTGGGCCTCGGAATCGGACCGAAGAGCGCGACTATTCCCATATATTCTGCCGAATGTGTCCCGGCAAATATAAGAGGTGGTCTTGTCATGATGTGGCAGATGTGGACGTAAGCTAAGCCTCTCTATGTCGGTCATGGACAGTCTTAGCTAAAGCTCAACAGGGCGTTCGGAATTATGTTGGGATATATAGCCGGTGTCATCTTCCGCAACGTTCTTGATGGAGATTCAAAGACATGCGACAAATCTTCAAGCAGGGAGACGCTATTGAGCGTACAGTGTAGTTTGAATTGGAGGCTGATGCTCGCATCTCCCATGCTATTGCCTCTCATAGCAGCTGCCTACGTCTTCACCCTCCCGGAATCACCACGATGGCTGCTTCTGAAAGCCCGTCAGGGAAAGACTGCCTATTACGAAAAGGCTTTTCGCTCTCTTTGTAGACTTCGCCATTCCCGGCTCCAGGCTGCACGGGACCTCTTTCTTATGCATCATCTCCTCGACGGCGAAGAGAAAATCAAGCAGAATCGTAACCGTTTTGTGGAATTATGGAGTGTCGACCGAAATCGCAGAGCTCTGGTTGCATCTTTGACCGTCATGTTCTTACAACAGATCTGTGGAGTAAATGTTATGGCCTTTTATTCATCAGAGATCCTCAGTCCTGTGCTTGGCGACAAAGCTGGCCTTCTGGCTTCGATGGGCTTCGGGATCCTCAATTTCTTATTTGCTCTGCCAGCGGTATACACAATAGACACTTTCGGACGCAGGAATTTGCTTCTTTGCACATACCCTTTCTTGGCTTTCTTCCAACTCCTAACTGCTATGGGATTCTTGCTTCCAGATTCGAGTCACAGTCAAACGGGATTAGTATTGACCGGAATGTACCTTTTCAGCATCTTCTACAGTCCGGGGCAAGGCCCAGTACCATTCGTGTACTCTGCCGAATCAATGCCATTGTATGTCAGAGATCTAGGTATGTCAATGGCGACAGCAACTCTTTGGTTCTTCAACTTCCTACTGGCCGTTACATTCCCGAGATTCCAGTATTCTTTCGGCAACACTGGTGCTTTCGGCTATTATGCGGCTTGGTGTGTGGTAGGATGGTTCATGATATTGTTTCTCGTGCCCGAGACGAAAAATTTGACTCTCGAACAATTGGACGCACGATTCAACATTCCCACGAGAACGCATGCACGCTGGGCTGTGAAAGAGGTGGTGTTCGTCATCCAATACTATATCCTTGGGCGAAAGGAGGCGACCAGACCAGTCCTGAGCTTGCCGACCGAAAATGAGACTGAAATAGACTTGCGAAGGCTTCCCCCGCGGAAGTTGTCGATGGAGATCGAACAAAGAGAGATCCCAGATACCGAGGCTTGAGATGGATAGGTACGGCTGGCGGACCGAGGAAGATCCCCGACGATGAGATATAAATAGACGTCAACTCGATAGGAGCGGATCTCCGAGTAGCTTTTGGTGTTCCCCCATCACGGCCCAAAGAGCAAGACATGCCGAGGGCCTCTGTATCGAACGAGGCTCATCGCGAAGGCGAAATTTTCGGTTCAGATATGGATTTGGTACTTAAGGCATAGGTTGCTACTTCTCTTCCGTACACCATCTACAGATCCAAGCTCTACTGTGAACATGATCATCCTCTCAATGACTGCTCTCGCAGTCCTTGCCGTCTCTCCAACGTTTGCATCAATCACATGTCTAAAAGTCGGGGCGACAGCCACAGCCAAATGGACAAATGCTTCCGACAAGAACTGTACTTGGACCGGCATTGTGGGTTCCAACTTTGGCACCGATCCAGTGAATGAGGGAAAGTACGTGCATTATCCCCTGAAAAGCAAAAGTAGTCCTATTGCTGACTTTGGCCGTACAATTGAATAGCTATGCATGCAACGGAAGGTAGAGGCATTCACCCTGCGCCTGGATAGCGCGTTGGCTCACTGAAATGGAATCAGATGCGGTGCTGACTGCACGGGAGCGGCCCTCGGGAACGTATAGTAAGGCTCTTGCTGTCAACTGCACTGGCGACTGGATCTTACCAAAGCTAATGCGATGCCACGAAGTACCCAGGACTGTTTTTCCCACGATATCTGCTCTTTCTTCAACAACGCCAGTGGTGGAGCCAGGTGAGATGCACTCAATTGACCGAATCACATTTGGAGAACGCGGATGCTGATCATACGCTGCTGGCAGTGATCCAAATTGCGGCGGCGCATTCGATGCGGCTATTGACGACACGACCTTTGGATTTGCGTATGGCTGTTCACAGACAAACCCAGTAAATCCCGTGGTAGCGCCAACGGTCACTCCGGTTTGTGGCTGACTGACGGAATTTTGCCGTGGGAAACCTCTCATGTACATGAGTCAGAGGTCAGAATAGATTTAATTCCATTTCGAAGTGATCTCCAGCCTTCAGCTCTCTATGGTATCCTAAGATTTGTCTCGTCGATATGTGAATGAAAGTGTTAAAGCTATCAAGCGATAGGCGGTCTCTCTTCAAACTATTGAACTCGTCAGACGTCGGATTGTGAGTAGGTATCTGGAATCCCCTCAAGTGTTCAAACCAGGAATTACTTGCAGCGTTATGCCAACCGGTTTGATGAAGCCTTAGAGGGTATCTATAATATCAAGAGAATTTACCCTGCATAATTCCCCTAGATGTTACCTGGCTGAGAGCAACGATGACACTGGGGAAGTTTCATATGTCGGACAGAAAGATCGTCTCGTGATCGGGAATAAGCGACATCAATGCCCGATATGCATCTTTCCCAAGAGTCTTAAGGATCTGCTGAAGGCCAACGTAGGTGTCGACTAGGATTGAGTTGCTTGCAGAGTCGACAGTTTTAGCTTCATGAAGGGTCTCATTACAGGTTCAGGGAAGACCAAGAGTTTGCCTATAACGTATTGGTCACCAAGGTCTCCGACGTAAATTTCACGCATGGGCTTTGTCAGACCCATCTTACAGATGCTGTTGCGTATCTCGCTGGGCAAGGTGTATAGAGATGGCGGTTCTTCGTCGTTACGTGATCTCAGGTATGCTAGGCAAGTCATGGTTCGTGACCTCAGCGCAAGCCAAGCAACGGTAGGAGCTCTTCCTCTTTACTATGGGATTGATACTGAGAGGCTATAGTGTTGGCATTGAGGACCAAGTTGCGATGGAAGGGCAATGGAGGGTCGTTCTTGTTTGTAACACCAAGATACCTAGGACCATCGGGATTGCCACTGGGTCATCAAGGGCGCAAAATTAGGAAACTCACAGTAACGGTCCATCAATACAACACCTCGCAGATTGCTCTGAGACTTATTGTAAAGCAATGGAGAAATTGCATAGGAACGCGAGGCGCAAGGTGATTGCTTGGCGAAAGTAGTTGCGTCAGCCCTATTTCTTGGCACTCGATTGCTACCCAATAATCGAATTCAATCAGGGTAGATCCTGGGCGAGATGACTTGGCGATAACATGACTTACGATTGGAAACTTTGGTTACAGATATGTAGAGGAAGCCGAGGAATTTGTGGCGCTTATTAAAAGTCGAATACCTGAGCTTTTTGTCAAGTTGATGAACATCAGAAAAGATATCTTCAGTCGGTTCTTCTTCCTCAGTTACCTCGTCCAGATTCTTTCAACCGCAGTGTGCGAGCCTCCTTTCAACAAGCGATACAAAGAACCCAAGTTGATCTCGTTCTGAGAACTTCCACATCATCTTCCAGTAACGCAAGCTTCCGGCCATACTATGTCTCAAAGTCCTTGGGAAAAGCCAATCGCTGCCCCTATTTAGAGTACAAACTTTCTCTCGTGCTCCCTCAGCCGATTAGCCCTCCCATAATGTATTCTCAAGGCCACGTAAACCACCAAGATTCCTAATATGAAAGCAGCATTTATCCAATTACCACTCTTATACCCGTTCTTAGCATCGCCGGCCGGGTATATCCACGTGCCTATGATTAGGCCAGGACCACCGTCGATAGAAAGGTTGAGGGCGACGGCGAGGCCCGTGGAAGCGGTCGTATGAGTATTTGATGCAAGGAAGGAGAGCAGAGAGGAGACGGGTGCAAAGACGAATGTAGTGCAGACGACTAGGGAGATATGGCGGACCTATCGCATTATCAGAGATACATCATTCGAAGTATGCTGGCGAAGAAAAAGAGGGTGCTTTTCAAAAGAGTGGAGCTTCCCCATATAACAAGGTCACTTGGCACATGAGCCTCAGGCGAGAAAGTTGCGGACACAACAAAGAATGCTACGCTAATGAGGGCACATGCTGCTGCAGTGAGGGAACGACTGGGAAAAAGGGTGCTGTGAGTAATCAAATCAATCTCCAGGGCATTACGATGCCAGGTAAGATCAGAGTTGCCATTTACGAGTTGAAGCGATCTGTAGACCAGGATACAATGAGACACACGACTTATGCGATAGCGAATGGCGGGATTGTCATTAATTGGGCAATTAGGGATTGGTAGCCAAGACCAGCGACTATGGTGGGTGCGAAGAGCGAGAGGCTGGAAAATGGTGTCGAGACGAGAAAGTAAATCTGCGGACCCCTAGCTTAGCCTCCGTAGACATTATCGTGACTCTAATCTTGTGAGGTAGTGAGCGTAGAGCCGCCACTTCGTCAAAGTCTCTTTCGCATCGACCCATGTCATAGCTTTGTCGTCCGCACTCGAGCCACAGAATCTCAGTCTTTGTGTTGCCAACTTTTTCTCCTTATCAGTAAGCCACGGAGCCGATCCTGGATAGTCTGACAACACGAGCAAGACGACAAGACCGGCTACGCATGAGGGTATGCCTTCCAGGACGAAAAGCCATTGCCAGCCCGACAATCCATTGATGCCGTTCATATGCCCAACAGCATATGCAATGGCGCCAACGAAGGCACCGGCCATTGTGGCAGAGGCCAGAGAATAAGCGATGCGTAGAGAACGTTCCTTGGGTCGATACCAAAACGTTAGGTAAAATACTAGACCAGGATAGAGACCTTTTTTGGAATCCTATTAGGTTTGTGACCATCACGAGAGCCATGTAGCCAAACACGGATGGCTCACCGGCTTCAAACCCACCGAGAAGAAATCTTACGCCTGAAAGCGAGGCGAAGTCTTTTATTATGCCTATTGTGGTGGCACCCCAATAAAACACTAAAAAGCCAATCCCCCGCTTGGTACGCCGTGTTAGCGAATCTTCTCCTCGCATTCACGTAGAAGCGTAAAAAGAGGAGGCAAATGGGCATACGCTCGAGCTGAGCTTCTTCGGGAGGTAATTTGACGGCACGTCAAACAAGCAGTAGCCAATATAGAGTAAGGTCAAAGCAATGCTAGTGACACTCGCATCGCGTCAGCAAATAAATAGGGCCCGGACGCAGCTTGATATCGCCAGGTAGGACACGAATGGCCTACCTGTACTGATAGGAGCTTATGTGTGTTTTTTGCAATAGATCGCCGCCAGTTTCGCTGTTCAATATTTTGGCATTACCTATAGCGGATGAGCACGGGGACCTAGCCATCAACGAAAGACCATCAATCGCAAGGAGAAATATGTGAGAAAAAAAAAGTCTTGTCAATACCAATGTTCGACCGATCCAAGAAATTTAGCAGGTAAATCATAGCACATAGTGGAATTATCCTCATGTCCTGCTTCCGAAGTAGAGACTTGACTTCCACTGATCCTATTCCTGTATACTGATCGAAAGAAGAATCGCTTTCCTGGGGACTACCCTCGGATGCCTGAGAGACATCAGTCTCCAGAGCACTGGTCATGTTGATCCACACAGCTCATGTACATCGGTTCTATACCATTTTTGATGTTTCCATATCAAAGTGCTTCGGTATCAAATCCGCAAGTCTACTTAAACAAAACAGAAGGGGCCAGGGGACAAGATGCTGCCATGGTCAAGATACACAGAAGAACTTCTTTATATCGTAACTTATCGTTGACATCATCGAAGCGCAGAACATCGTAAGCCACACCGTTCTTAAGATAGACTAATTCGATGCATGCATGTTCGGCCGAGCATATTCGGCCGAGCATATTCGGCCGAGCATATGCACGCCACAAATCTAGAACCTGAAGATGTTGCTCGAGGCCTTCTCCGTGGAACACTTGCGACACTCCAAAAAAAAATTGCATGCAAAACACTCACGGCTGCTCCAATATGATAGGAAATTGATTGTTACACACCATCTCAACAATCTACGAGGTCATTTATCTGTGCCAAGGAAAATCGCTCGCCTCATTGCATTGTCTCCATAGTATGGCCTCGGCTCATGAAGTACTTGCGGGCATTTCCTGCACCAATCCAGTGGGAATTACCTACCTACAGGTAATGGTGGCTCACACTTCGCTCGTGTGGTCTAGCTAAGAATGGTGTGAAAGCCAAGAAGGTAGGTTGCAAAGGCAATGTTGAAATATTCATGTCGGCCTTTGACATCCATCAGATATGCAACAAGCGTATGAGGAATTAAAAACCTTTCGAAAACCGTTCAGTGTGCCGTCTACGCAAGAATTGGTAAACGCCGATTGAAAGAAACCAAGGCAAGATTTGGATGGGGGGGCATGGGGCTCAATTTCCGACACAGTTTCAGGCGCATTTCCCAGCCAACCTTTGGGGCGCAAGTTATCCGACATCTGGACCCTTTTCTTGGCATGTGCAGGACTGTCGGTGCCCACCTCCGTAAACGTGTGAAATACGTGATACAAGTAAAGTAGCCTCTCTCCCTCTTACCTTAGCTCGCTTAGGTTCCGAATGTGCAGATGCAAGTCCCACCGCTAAAATTCTAGCGCCTTGGCATACCGGAGACATGATGTTTACTTTATGTACTAGAAGCCGTACAGAAACAAGTGACGGTTTTCGCGTTTTACACCTAAGAGTGGATATTACACAGAGTAATTTCAATAACAATGAGAAATAATAGATATACCGCATTTTTAACGTAGCACGATCGATTTCGGGGCATGCTTTGTGTCTCTTCGGAATCTTATCAAAATTATATTCAAAGTCGAGACATGAAGGGCAAGAAGATGAGTCGTGCTAAAATGTTTTCTACGCGTCAAATTTCGCGTTTTCAAGTCTTTTTTATGATAGTTTCACACCTCTTATCAACACGATAAAGCTCTTTTTATTACGTTAAACTTGGTGAAATGATTAAGGTCCACCAGTCTTATGAAAGTCTATTAGGTGTATAATTTTTAGGGTGGTTTATTACCCACGCTTTGAAACGACTAAGGATACAATAGTACGGGTTTTGGTGCGAAAGTCGCTTAATTCAGCGGTTTCGAGTACAGTGAACTGAGAATTAGACAACAGCTCGCCTTTAAAAAGGGGCTCGAACTCAATATCGAAAATAGAAAGAAATGAGATGATATTTATTAATGCACAGATGTCTCGGCATCCACTTATTTTAGTGCACCTCTGCATTTCTCCCCCAACGGCCGTGCCAGTGCCAGAATAACAATAATGAGGCTGGCGCTGCGCTTCGCCCTGAGTAACTCCGTCTTGCTGATCATCCTGCTCCTAATTGTCAAAATAAAACTCGAAGACGTCTGGGACCAATACGGCGTCTCGGCCTACATCGCTCAATCGTGGAGGAACACCTTCCAGCATGCCGTGCAGAACATCCCCACCTTCGGCGGCGGGCCTAGCGACAAGGTCGTCATCATGGCCAAGACGGAGAAGGAGAATACGGACTGGGTAAAAGAGTATTTGCCAGAGTAAGGATCGCCCCTCCCCCAGCGATCTCACTCTTGCTAACGGAAAACTCAGCTGGCAGGCAGCAATCTATACGGTCAACCCTTCCGCCAACACCACGGACACGACCCTCACAACCCCAATGAACAAGGGCAGAGAATCCATGGCCTACCTCTCCTACGTCATCAACAACTACGCCAACCTCCCCTCCACCCTCGTCTTCCTCCACTCCCACCGCTCGGGCTTCTTCTCGGCCTGGCACACGGACACCCCTCTCCACGACAACGTCGACGCCCTCCGATCGCTCCAAATCCCCTTTGTCCAACAAAACGGCTACGTCAATCTCCGCTGCAACTGGAATCCGGGGTGCTTGGTAGCGCACCGATACAACGCGCACGTCACGCCCGAAGTGTGGATGGACGTGTTTGCGGGGACGAGCGAAGAGAAGACGGCGCGAGAGCAGCATAAGGAGGATGAGCGGGAGCCGGCGCTGGTGGGGGCGGCGTGCTGTGCGCAGTTCGCCGTGTCGAAGGATCAGGTGCTGGCCAGGCCCGTGGGTGATTATGAACGGTTCAGGGAATGGATTGTAGATACGGAGAAGAGCGATGCCAAGAGCGGAAGGGTGCTGGAATTTCTGTGGCATGTGATATTTGGAATGGATGCTGTATAGTGGGTCTTTCTTCTCTTCCCGTACGACAGGCAGAGGGACAAATTTGATGGGAATGGTCTTGCTGATTCAAACCTCACAGTTGTCCTCCGGAAGAGAAATGTTATTGCGATGTCTATGGGCACTGCTAGGAAAAGGTCGGAAAAAAGTTCTGGATTTATATACCCATCCTCTGTAAGATGAATCAAGATATCATCGTTCTACTTTGCACCAATTGTACGACTCAGCGATCTGAGGAGACCAAAGGCCTTACCCTCAAGGTTCTGAAAATCAAAAAGGTTGAAAAGTGCAGATGATTCCGTGCCATATCAAGGGACAATTATCGTTGGATAATCTTCTGCTTCTGGGTATCATACACGCATAGCGACTATCTCATTTTTAGAATTCGTGTCAGTGCATCCCAAAGCGAGATTCTTGATCGTTCATGCAATGACATTCAGCATCCAATACCACAGCCTTTGCAACAACGCACTCATCATTTCTGTTCGAAGAATCCTTCCACTCGTTCCAGCAAATCAACCTTTTTGCCGCCAACAGTCATGTTCTTTCCTTGCAACCAAGCTCTTAGTTGCGGTACTGTCATCTAAAAAGAGTGGCACAAGTCAGCTTGTCTGGTGGCAAACCTTCGAAAGCGATTGCATACCTTCTTATGTTCTTGTTTCATATAGGCATGCTTCATCTCCGCGTCGGTCGGACCACCATCGGGAGTCGCAGTCTTCGCTTTTTTGCTTCGGTCCGGAATGTCATCTTTCCCAGAAGGTGCAGAGCGTTTCGCTGGAACAGAGGTGGCCATCTCGTTGTCTTTTCGCCACTCCTCATGTTCCTTATGGAGCTCGTGACCCCAGTCGATGACATAAGGCCCAGCTCGCTTGTCAATCTGCTTATATTTCGGGATCGTCTTATCTTCTGGCTTCTCCGGAAGGTCTTCTTCCAAAGCCATGGCTTGCAATATTCGATAGTGCCATTGTAGAGCAGGATTGGGGTACTTGCGAGGGTCGTACAAGGCTTTGGGAAGTTGCAGCTGCTGAACCACCTCCCTCATCCGATCTATGAGCCCTTCAGGTGCGCGAATTAGATTCGTCTCTGGATTCTGTCTGATATCATCTGCAAATGGCATCGGTGTGAGCCACATGCCAGGTGGAATAATTTGGGCACCATTTTCATCTAGTTTTTCAGCTCCTGGCAGAACAGCAGCAATCACTGGCGTAGCATTTTTCCTCGCGACAAACCAAGCTACCCCAATCTTCTGGTCTTTCAAAAGCTTTTGCTGCAAAGCTGAGAAGACACGCGTTGAACCGACATAGTCATTTTCCGAAGGATAGATGAATGTTGAAGGCCTGATGTTGGCCCAGATAGGTAGCATTGATAGAGGCTTGAAACCGATAATTCGGATTCCTGGATCGCCGAAGTGACGAAGACTTGATACCTCTTCCGGAGTGAACGTGATCTGTTCTCCGCCAAACTTGTACGCTTTCTTGATTTCAACTTTTTCTATTGTTCTGGCGGTATCATCGGCCATCTGGGTGGTCAGACCCGCAGCAATTTGTGGCTTCTCGCCCTCAAGCCAGACGTAGCAGCTGCGTTTGGGTTCTTGACGCTTGAAGATGATATAACCTTTTACGGAGATTTTGAAGCCAGGGCCAATCTCAAAAGGTACAGAAGAAAACAGAGCTCTCTTCGCGACGGCTTTGGAGTTGATGGATGAGAGGAGTGAAGTGAGTAGAGAGATACCATCGCTGGTTGATGATGGAGCGACTACGCCAGACATCGGCGCAGGAGCTTCTGGGTCTGTTGGCGAAGCATTGTAAATGATGTCCTGCAACAGTTCAATTTCGGCAGGATCACGGAAAAGGTTGAGATCTTACGTCGTAGAATCTCGATCTATCAAATTCATGGTCTGGCTTTGAAATAGGAAACAGCTCGATAATGACGCCCAGATCATACAAGTCTTTGGCTCGGACTGCGGCTGAAGACTTGAGCGCCTTATCCTTCGCGTGTGGGTCATCATTATCTGTGACGATGAAAAGCCGCCTCGATGTAAAATTGGGTGCTTTAGTAGTGAAAATCTGGTTCGCGCAGAACAAGACGTTGGCCATGGAGACTGGTTCTGTAGACGGAACGAGAAGCTTTTTCGATTCCTCTTCGTCTTCGACTAGATCTTTTAGAGCCTTAACATCACCTGCGGCAGGGATATCAAGGTCGGTAAGAAGGTAGCAATTTGGGTAAGCCAGACCTCCACGAGCCTCTTCTTCTTCTTGGAATTTGGTTTCATCTGTACCATAGAGCAGAACGCCCATCATATCGTTCGGATTGGATATGATGCGCTGTTGCATTAAAGCATATGCGCACTTCAATGCCGCTAAAGTGGGAGTATCTCGATCTCGCTTCTTCGCATCCGTTGGAGGTGGGAACGTAAGCATTGATGGGCTGACCTCGATTACGAAAAGTACAGCATCTCTAGCGGACTTGTAGGCCTAGACAATAGTGATCAGGTCAGTGTTTATGATTCAAAGAATTTTTTAACCTACGGCTTCATCGACTTCATCTTCCTCCTCCTCGTCCTCGTCGCCAGGAGGCTTCCATTTGTTTTCTTCTGCCATGCTGCATTAATCTTCTGCAATTCAGATAGCTATATCCAACCGCAAGGTTGGTTATATGACGCCTAAGACATGAATTTAGCGATATGTCGAAGTTCAGGCAGACGCGACTAGCGCGAACCACTTTACGCCATTGCACGTGATGAGATATCTCTCGGCGTCATGAAGAGCGGATTGAGAGGAGAGTCTGCCTCTATCAACATTACTTCATTTTCCGAGGTTGCATGGTCTTTGGCTCAACAGAAACGCTCAAATCCAACGCCCGGAGTCTTCACACAACATGGCGCTACGAAGTCCAATATCCCAGCTCTGTAAGCATGCCTCACGGTCCTCTATACCGAAAGTCGCCGCCACAAGCACGAGGCATGCACCTTCAAACAGTTCAATATGCCAACTACGATCAATGGCGACTGTCGTCCCTCCAGTTACCCAAGATGCGACGTCATCCAAGGGTCCTACAGCGATGGTCTTCATGAATATGGGCGGCCCTTCCACAACAGACGAAGTTGGCGGCTTCCTAAGCAGGTTATTCGTAAGTCCCGTGGATGCTCATTAATTGAGAGTCTATGTATCCTACATTCCATCCTTGGCTGATTCCTGTCTCGTAGGCAGATGCAGACCTCATCCCCCTCGGCCGCCTCCAATCCTACATCGGACCTCTCATCTCCAGCCGCCGCACCCCTAAAATAAAGAAACAATACGCAGCCATTGGTGGCGGTTCTCCTATACGCAAATGGTCCGAATACCAATCTTCCGAGATGTGCAAGCTGCTAGACCAAATATCTCCCGAAACGGCACCTCATAAACCCTACGTCGCATTCCGGTACGCCAACCCGTTGACGGAGGAGATGTACACAAATTTGCTCAAAGACGGCTTTGGAGGCGGTAAAGGTGGACGTGCAGTAGCTTTCACACAATACCCGCAGTATTCGTGCTCGACAACTGGAAGCTCACTGAACGAATTATGGAAGTGGCGAAATCGGTTAGAAGGAAAGGGCGCCACAGGTTTGGACCCAGCGGGTTCAATCACATGGAGCGTCATAGACCGGTGGCCCGTCCACCCTGGTCTCGTAGAAGCTTTCGCCCGTAATGTGGAAACGCAGCTCGCCACGTACCCTGAGGAATCTCGGAAAGACGTCGTCTTATTGTTCTCAGCACATAGCTTACCCATGAGCGTCGTCAACAGAGGCGACACATATCCTGCCGAGGTTGCCGCTACTGTCTACGCTGTAATGCAAAGACTCGGCTTCAGTAATCCATACCGCTTGTGCTGGCAGTCGCAGGTTGGGCCATCCGCGTGGTTGGGAGCACAGACAAGCGATACTGTGCAAGAATATGTAAAAAAGGGGCAGACGGATCTCATTCTCATACCCATTGCGTTTACGAGCGACCACATCGAAACGCTTTTCGAACTCGATCAGGAGGTTATACATGAGGCAGGACACCCAGGGGTCAAACGGGCGGAGAGTCTGAATGATAGCAGGGTATTTATTGAAGCGTTGGCGGATGTTGCAGTCAATCATCTGAGGAGCGGGGAGAGTTGCTCAAGGCAGATGGGGTTGCGGTGCCAGGGTTGCAAAAGCGAACGGTGTCTGTAAGTACAAACCCTCTGTGCATTCTGCATTCCTCATTGACGTTATCTAGGGAGCAGAAGAAGTTTTTCGTCGGTCAGGAAAACTTGCTTTCAGTCAGATGATAAAGAGATGATAGCAGAGAGTTCAAAGTTTCTAAGCTGATACTGGTGCCGTCCATTGTTACCATTCTCTTGTCCATGGTATCAAATACCCTAACCATCTTCCTGACCACCCTCTGCATCTTCCTCTGACACTTCTTCGCCAGCCTCCTTGGCTTTTTCTCGTCTTCTCTTCGCCCTCTCCCGCTTTCTGTCGAGAATTTTCCTCAAATTTTTCGCCCCATTGAAGACTCCACCGGTCCCAGCTCCGCAAGCCGTGCAACTCGGGTTCTTCCTGTACTTCTGCAGCGCACAAGCTTCGCAGAAGTAGTGCCCACATTTTGTGACAATCGGATTCGTATAAGGCTTCTTGCATATGATACACGCGAACGGAATCCCCTCCAGCGCTGCATCTTCTTCTTCCGAGTCCTCAGCCTCTGCAAGGCTTTTTACTGCTACACCACTCTTTCTGCCTTTGTCTCCGACCTTCTCCCAGTCTTTGTCAAGCTCCCAGCCTTGCTTATAGTTTTCTCTTAAATGCAAATATTTGCAACTATCCCCAAAGCCACAAAACCCGGTCTGCTTGTAGTCTTTGCACACATCGGGTGCGAAATCCGTCACTGTAATCGTGCGGATGTTGGTGGGGGCTTTTATGGGCCCAACGATACGGGAAGGAGCATTCGGATTTTTCTGGATGAAGGATTGGTAGCCGGCAGCGCCTTTGTATGTTCCATCGTTGCTCGGCTCTGTGTCTTTGTCGGTCTTTACGGGGCGACTTCGAGTTGTGCCGAGTAGTGACTTCGCATCAGGAGCAGGCTCATCGAACCAATTTGAAGTCTTCGTTGCATCGTTTGTTTCCGAAATTCGGGCGGAGCGGTCGGCCGCGAATTGCGTGGCTGAGAGGTTTTCGATCAGGGCTTTTGAGGTGGTATTTGAGGGAGTATTTGAGGATGCAGTGACGATAGCGGTCTTCTTGCGGCGCTTGACGGTTCGCCCCTCACCTTCGGTAGAGGTGTAGCCTGACTCTGAGTCTGAGTTGGCGGGAGGTGGTGTTGCGGGGCGTTTGCGGATGTTCTTTGCGCCCCGCTTCTTGAAGAGAGGTTGGGTATGTGTGGGTGTTTGCGCCTGGACTAAAGCAGTGTCCATGGTTGCGAAGTCGGTTGTCTTGTCAGAATAGTGAGAGTTAGTTGGTTTGAGAGACTAGTGGGCGGAAAATGGTAGAGCTCGGCCGAATGTGCTATTTGTAAGCAACAATTTTCAATCCTCAAGAAGTGAAGTGATGGGTGACATCCTAAGCGAACGGCCCATTGAAGCCTTGCATTTGCATGGCGTTTTCCCAGAAAAATGGAGCGGACAATTCTGACTGGTTGAAGGTTTGTTATTGTTACGGAAATTGGGATAGGGCTGAGTGAGGTTTACGCCAAGCCAAGTCCAGACCATCAACAACCAACGAACCCAGTTTTAAGAGCCAGGCCATCCACGAAGTACGCATCATCATAAGCAACATCTCTTTACTGCTCCAGGATCGATTGTGTTTTCGATACTCTACGGTATGTCATTCAAGCGTGGTGTGTAATTAATGGAATCAATGAGATAAGATTGACTTGGAAGGCCCTGCGTTTGCTCGGCGGCCGAAAACAACATTCCAGTCGTCGCCATTCGCAACCAAATCAGCCTGTATTTGCGCACAGATAGTGTCTTTCCCAAACGGGTTTCTATCATTTTCAATGTCTATCCCTAGGTCTGGCAATTCTGTGCGTCCTGCATTGCACGAGCCGGACCCCATTCCGCTCGGGATGCCTTCGAGATCCAACAGGGAAATCATGGCGACATCAACTGGCGAACACCCTCGTCAAGTAGTCCCTGTTGAGCCCTCAAACGGAACCCCGAATGGAACCAACAGACAAGATGACCCTTTTGCAACGGAAACCCCATCCTCACGTCCTCAGCCCCACCGCTATTCGTCCTTCGATACGCAGCTGTTCGCCTTAAATCATCCATCATCGTCTCCTGCGCAGGCAAAGAGGGCATTGGAGGCTCATATGGCGGAGACAGATCGCAGGATTCAAGAGACCTCGAAGCTCGGCACGACACTGGTGCAGCAGCGAGTCAATTTGGCACAACGACTACGGGATGTGGGATCACAAGAGGAGGAAGCACAAATTAGCCCTGAGTTAAGGCAGAAGCTGGTCGAAATTGAGAGAGAATACAATGAAGTTGGACGACAAAGTGCTAGGGCGTTTCTGGGTCCCAAATCGGAAGCAGCAGGAGAGGGATCGAATGCCCCCTTTGCCTTGGATGGCAGGGCAAGTCCTACTTCCTATCGGTTGATCGATTGCATACTGACTCCAAAGCACAGAATCCCGCAAGCCCTACAAGATTTTCTAGCCAGGCCACCGATTCGCCATCCAAGCTCAATGTCCCAAGAAAGCAACGAAATCAGGCGTCGAGAACGGATGATATTGATTTTGCAGCCGAGATCAGTACATCACTCTTAGGACAAGTGCGGCATCTGCAAGCGGTCCTATTAGAGCGCGATGAGACGTTGAAGGTCGTGCAATCGGATAAATCGAGCCTCGAGCTTGAGGCGGAGGGTTTCGCACAACGCCTTCGAAGCCTGGACGAAAGTGAGCAGCGGTACAAAGATGAAAATTGGAATCTAGAAACTCAGCTACAAGAGACGAACGCAGCGAATCGAGAGTCGGTCGGCAGGGAACAAAAGCTGCAGCAAATACTAGCTGCTGCCACATCTGAGAAGAACACTGCACAGAGCGAACTGGACCATCTGAGACAAGATCACAGCAGAATGACGGAGGATTATACTGCTGTGCGCAAGACCCACGAATCCGAGCTCGCTAGTCTACGAAAGAGCGTGAACTTTGGCGTAATCGAAAACGAGACCCAGCAGCGAAAGATCGAAGAGCTGACATCTCAAAATCGGGAACTGGCCAACGGACTTGCCGGTCGCTTCAGAGATGAAGAGACTGAGCGGGAGGCGGACACTGGCGCGAAGTTTGAAGAATATCCGTTCGATCTGTCCGAACGAGAGCACTCTCCTCCTCCTTCGCCCACGAAAGGCGTCCAAAGGCACTCTATGCTGGAGTCAGAGACGTTGAAGAGCTCTTTGAATCATGCCCACAGAATGATCCAGAATCTAAAGGGCAATGTGCATCGCGAGAAAGCCGAAAAGCAGGATCTCAAGCGCATGCTCCAAGAGGCCAGAGATGAGTTGGAGATTCGAAGAGCCGAGCCGAGTGGGAAGAGACTGAAAGCGAAATCACACACGGATATGAGAAGAGCAGGTCGGCCTGGGCTTGGGGCCACCAGGAACAGCAGGACTGATGTTATGGTCGACGACGCTGAGCATGACCCTGAATGGGAAGATCACAACGATGAAGACAGTCCTCGCCGTGATGTTGGCGCTCGATCAATCACCCACGACAGCATTCCAAGAGTTAGTCGACTCGCGGAAAGTAGTGAAGCTTATCAGACAGCCAATGAGACAGAAGATGCTTTCGAGACGGCAAATGAGCGTGATACCACTGACAACGATGCTTTCCAGACTGGAGCCGAGAGTATGGCGGGCGATACCACGGATGAGGCCGAAGCGACAGAGACAGAGTCTGGTGTGGCTCGAGGTGGGACCATTCGAAGCAAGAGACCACAACCTGCCATATTCACCAAGGCGGGTGACAGAAGATCCATCCAGAGCACTGCATCAACTTCTGAAGACGACGAAGGACATGCTCTTCATACGCCAAGCCAGAATCAACCACAGCGGTACCGTCCAAAGGTCAACCGAAATTCTCGTCGGTCACGGGTGAGTAGCGAAGTCCCCGGTAGTAGTCAACTATCAAGTGCTAGGAATTCTCCAGCCAGCTTCACGAACGGAGGTGGCGAAGTAAATCAAAGCTTGTTCACCGAATTGGAGAACCTTAGTGGTGATGAAAATGGCACGCCAAGCAAGGGAATTATCAGCTCACCCAGGTCCACGCAATCTCTTCGCAGAAGTGTAAGTGGGAAAAGATCATCATCTAGCATGAGGACAGGTGTAAGTCCGTCTACGTCTGGTCCAAGGCCTAGTACCGTGGTCTATACAGGAGGCGCACCACCTATCCCTAAAAGGCCCATGGTCGATTCCAGTATGATGACGGAACCGATGGGGCCTCTACAAAGTTCCCCAAATCAAGCAGGTGCAGCCCACGCAAGCCTAGGCAAAGCAAGTCTAGGTCAAGCGAGTCCGAGCCCACAGTCTTTGGATGTTTTGTCCATGAGCTCGGCAGCCGCCATCACCAGTAGAATCTTTGGTAGCACACCCGAAACACCCCAAAACAAAGGTGTCGAATCACAGTCTGCTAGTGCGTCTAATTTTGGCTCGGACTCGCGTTCATCTTCATCCTCACGACGCCCAGCTTGGGACCAGCCGCTCCAGATGTTTGGTAAGATTCCGGGATTCGATCAGAGTGCAGATACAACTCCTTTATCGACGAGGTCTACAACAACGCAGGTGCGAGGATTTTCTGGAGATCTGTCATCGGATGATCAGCGAGCGAGGAATTTTTCTAGCAATTCAACTCAGCCTACAGAATACTCCGAGTCAATGCATGACGATCAGGGGGTGACGCCTCCAGGTACGGCTATCAAGGCTCGAGCTCCATTGACATTGTCGCCTATCCATAGCCTGGAGTCAGCCCCGGTACAGCCTATCCAGAGATCCATGACAAACGAGTCAAGCGGTACAACCGCGTTTGCAGGTCCACCAACTGCAGCTGCAACCTCCGACGCTACCGAAATTCCGCCAAAGACGACTAGTACTGGAGGCATTCTTGGCTCTGTATTCGGCTGGAACAAGCGCAAAGCATCTACCGGATCTCAGATTGCTGAAGACGAGACTCGTCAAGAGGCCGCTACGAGCAGTCGGCCTACGACTAGTGATTCCAAGCGTCCTCTTCAAGAGGTGCCAGCGAATGCTGTCACTCGAAACATGCAAAAAGGCAATGCCAAATTGTCACCAGTGGTTGATCGTGGAGTTCAAACACTGTCATTCTCCGATTTGCTGGAAAGCGTCGCGAAGAAACCCAGCGCACCGTCAATGAGGCCCCTTGCAGATATAGGAGCTGCCTCTCCCAGCCTCAGTGAAGCTGGCAAAGGAAAGGCACCAGAACAATATTACAAAGATTCCCTTGGGAAGTCATTCAAGCGACCAGTCAGTGCAACAAGCATGCGCTCGCGAGCTCAGTATCCTCCGCTGCCTCCAGATCATCAAGAGGCTATTGCTGCTGCTGCGCAAAAGGGGCCGCCCGAGTCGTTGGTGACTCCGACGGGTTCAACAGCATCCATGGGTCCGCCTCTTGCCCCAGCTTCTGCGTATCCCTCTCGAGCTGGCAGATCTCGGAGCAGTCGGCCTCAGACCCCATCCCAGCAAAGCATGCCAAGTCAATCCTCAAGAGGCGGAACGACTCCCAGAGCGGGTCGATATTCCGCCACCCGAAGTCAAGCATCTCGCCGATCTTCGTTCTCTTCCTTTGCTTCTGAACTTGATGAGCGCTTCAATATCCGTACCAACGCTGGCATGCCAATGCCTCAGGATCTCCAGGCTGGAACTGATCCCCGCATGATCCAGGCAATTACCCAGACAATGATTGGCGAGATGATGTGGAAGTACACGCGCAAAGCAGGTCGCGGCGAAATGTCCTCCACTCGCCACCGTCGCTTCTTCTGGGTCCATCCCTACACTCGCACCCTCTACTGGAGCGACCGTGATCCTGCTTCCGCCAATCGCGCAGAGCTCAAATCTAAGAGCGTAGCCATCGAAGCCGTACGAGTAGTCACAGACGATAATCCCATGCCACCTGGCCTGCACCGCAAATCTCTCATTATAATTACACCCGGTCGCTCCGTCAAATTCACGGCGCAAACCTCCCAGCGGCATGAAACCTGGTTCAACGCGCTCTCCTACCTCTTGCTCCGAACTGGCCCAGATGGCGCCAATACAGCCAACAACCCAGGCGACCTCTCTGACGCCGACGTAGCCGAGTTCAATCCAGGATCAAACAATCACTCCTCCCGATCCCGCGTCTCACTCGCCAGCTTCCGCAGCTCCGCTACACAGAACAGGCAAGATCACAATCGCCTTTCAACACGCATTCCAACAGGCGCCACTTCGGGCGGCAACACCCAAACAGAAGGGCAGCAAACCGAGCCTCCGCCCAATAAAGAAAGCGTGCGCAGCCGCATTGGCCGCAGCCTTTCACGAAACCGGGGTACCAGGTCCCGACGAGAATCTATTGGCCAAAACAATGCCACCACAGTTTATAACGCTCCAGATAACCAAGGGAGCGTCTCGAGCCGCATCAGTAGCTACTGGCACAAGCCAGCGGCCTCAGTCCGCAGCTCTATTCGCAGCCGCTCAAGCCTACGTGAGGACGGACCGCCGGAACCTGGCGTGTTGGAAGGGGGCAGGAGCGTCGTAGGGGGGCGCAAGGGTGACAGTGCGGAGGACTTGAGAAGAGTGATTGAGAACCAGGAGCAGGGTGGGAGGCTGGAGAATGTGAGGGCTTGTTGTGATGGTGCGTTTCGCATTCTCCCCTGCAACGATGAGAGTTAATGTTGCTGATGATGATGACATGCAGGTCGACATGACGTTGGCAGTTTGGCCAAGAACGGACGACATCACAGCCACACGGGCTCGACGCATAGTGTGCAGAGTCGACATAGCCATCGGTCACCGTCGAATTCGCTCACAAACTTGGCGTACAGCTAGTTGGGGGAGCCGGACAATGAGGGATTCCGAGCTGGCAGGATAGCTCGTGTTCACAGCGGGATTGGCTTTCTTTTGGTTGTGCTTGCTACGGCGCTTGAAAACAGAAAAATAATATTTGGGAGTATGTACATCGGCCTAACGATATTCATTGTCTTATATGGTACCAAATTGCAACCGCTGCTACTTCAAGAATTCAGATCCAACATGACATATACCCATTGTCTCCATCAACTTTGTAATCAAGGCAACGAGCACCCCGGCTCAAGCCAACCCCTCCTTCCGCTTGAACTCTTCATAAGTGCACTCGACCCCATCCCTACTGCACCCGAACAAGTCCCAAGCCTCCTTGCTCCACAAACTTGCCGTCTCTTCCCTCCCACCCTGGTTTCCCAACAGCGTATTCTCCATCCCACCCGAAACGGGCAACGCAGATGGCGGCCGCATGGCAGAGGTATCGGATCTTGCCTTCTTCAACGGCGATCTAGCTTTCGTTGGGATGACTTTTGTAAAGGCAGGCAGAGAGTCGGGTTTCCGTTTCGGGGGGTGAGGTGCTGTGATGGGCGCTTCTGGAGGTGGTGTCGAGGGTTGGGAAGACAAGACTTCTACAATCGCATCTGAGGGCTTGGGAATTGGAGCGATCGGGACGACTTTGGTGAATGCGGGCTGTTTGTCGGGTTTGGACCTTGGCGCTGGTTGCACTGCCGTCTGTGGTTTTGGTGCAACTACTTTCGTGAAGGCAGGGAGGATTTTGGGTTCCATGTTTGACATTGGAGGAACGATGGCTGCAGTTGGCGGCTCTAGGGTTGGGGATTCTGTAGGACGATTGTCAGGCTGAACCTGTAAGCTCGGAGCTGGCACCGGACGATTTCTTGTGGGTGAGGGTGCAGAGGCAGTGCTTAGTGATGTTGATGGGACGGAAGAAAACTGTGGATCGGGTGGTGGGAGATTCGAATTTCGTCCTTTGAGTACCTGCCCCTTGGGCTGAACCACCTTTGTGAATGTGCACAACGAGTCAGGATTGAGTCTCGAGAGGGTGTTGGTTGCAGTGTGCGCTTCTGGGGGTGAAGGTTTTGACGGTAATGTGAGAGCTTGAGTTTGGAAGGCTGGAGATGAATTAGGCCGGTCTTTAGGAGGGGAGGGTGTAGAGACAACATCCGGAGTTGCTTTCGGAATTGGTGGTGGAGACGATAGTTGAGGTAAGATCTCTGGCAAAACGTCATTGTCTTCGACAGAATCAGGAGTTCTGGGTTGAGGGCGCAAAAACAGAATCTCATCCATCTTTGCGAGAGCAATGGCGGTGCTGTGAACAGTAGAGGGAGGTCCAGGTATCACTTTCGGTGGAATATCTGGAGATGACAATCGGCGAGTTGATAAAGGGACAGGTTCAGTATTATGGCGACGGGAACCGGCCATGAAAGATCTCGGTGCATTTTCAATCGTTTCCTTCTCGTTCGTTCTATGATGGTTCGTAGCTGCAGATACGTCGTCCTCTTGGGACAAGAAAAGGTCTTCTGGGGCTTCCCCACAGAATTCTTCGCGCTCGTTTTCCCGATGCATCTCCTTTGCATGGTGCCTGTTGAGCCGGGCCTTCAACCGATCCTGCTCTTCTTTGTGGAACTCAGCCATGGGATCATTTTTCCGTTTGTCGGGTCTGTTCGATGTATTTCGATCTGGGACTGGAGCGTTGCTAGAAGATCGGCCAATAGCAAAGTTCTCTTGCGGCCGTAGGTCTCGGTACATGAGTTTCTTGCGTGGCTTGCGCGAAACCATCTGAAGCTTTGATCCTTGTTTTGGTTGCTCATTGGCAGACGTGGCGTCCTCGTCCGAAGCGATCTCGATGGGCTTTGTAGTAATGCCCGATCTTGCGTGTCCTGTCTCAGGTTCATGGTTACGACGCTTCGGTGGTTTCTTAGCTTTCCGTGACACCTGAATATCCTCATCTGACTTTCGCTTTTTTTGTTGCTCCGTCGGCTCTGAGCTTCGTGATCCGTTAGATCTTTCCTTAGGCATCTGGTCGATCACTCGCTCGAAGGCCTCATCCTCGTTGAGAATTTTATCCCTTGGAGTTTTTGAAATAGCTGGCTTACTGACTGCGTTCCCCACTGATGACAGACCATCGTTTCGTATGGTGGTTGACACACGTCTCTTCTCGGATTGCTTGTCGACAACTGCTCCAACGACGGTCCTATCCATCCTTGCGTCAAGAGTCTGGAATCTTGCCGGTACTTGAGGCGCTGGCATCTTGTTCGGCTCCGCGCCCCTTTCCGACTTCGACTCAAATCGCTGACGCTTGGCCGGTCTATCATGATTCCAACTGTCATTTTCATTCTCCATGCGTATCTCGTGTGGTGACTTCGTCGGCAGCGCAGCCCGTCCAATCCGGCCTTTCGGAGTGCCCAGCAGCGCATTCAAAGTCTTCGGCCTTAGTTGCGATGGCTGTACAGTCGTCGGTCTCGCCGTTGAGGCCGCTGCTGATTGGTGTGAGACCTCTTCGATGACCGCCACCTCCGGTGCCTTTTTCCTCTTCTCAAACAACCCCGTGAGATCCTGCTCCACGCTTCCAGTAGCTTCTCCAACTTGTATAAGGATGCCTCTATCCAGCTTGAACTCATCACCATCCTGTAGAATTTCATCCTCCCGCCAGTGCATGTCACCGATGAAGTTCCTGGACACATCGTACACCATGATCCGCTTGTTGAAGGTGTGGAATCGGAGAAGTCCATCTTGCCATCTCTTTTGTTTTCGCCGGAGATCGTGGGTGTAGAGGCAACGGTAATCGAGTACGGGTGCTGTATTCTGAGTGGAGGGGACCGCGTAACCTGGCGTATGACGGACACCGGAGGATGTATTTGGGGAGGCCATTGTAGAGGGACTCTTGCGCCACAGCTGTCAGATTTTTATGGCTAACCTGTGTCATGATTCAGCTGAACTAATCTCACACTATCAATGCGCTCCAGCAAACCGTCGTCTTGCATATAATCAAGCAGAAAGCGCGTCGCGAAGTCATGTGATAGTCTTGGCAGATCTGATTAGCGTATGCATAAAGCTTTCAAATGCTTGACATTGAGAAAGTCGCACTCCTCTCGCTGAGCATATTAAGCAAATGCTGCTGCTTCTCTTCAATTGAAATATGTAGTTATAGCGACGATGTTGATAATAGTCTATGTGATCGAGTCTTCAAATTTTATGCTCGAAGTGCTCCCTCCGAAGATGAATACATAAATCTGGCAATTGTATAGGCCGAAAGCACACTTCAGGACCTTTATCTTGCTGCATCCACATATCAAGTATCATCTTGATCATGCAAGTATGAATTCTGGGTCGCCAGCCTGTGTGTTAATCGAGCAGAATCTCGTCAATGAAGACTGGTAGCCCTGTCGTCAAATGGCAATTCAGTGTAGACAAAGCTTCTGATTTCGTGATGCCCAACTCTATGACTAATTTACTCATTCCAGTGCCTCCTCTTCAGAGTCCTTGAAATCGTCACCGTTGATTTAGTTTGTGGTGTCAAGAACAACTGCAGGAGCGTTTGCGGCGTAGGCGCAGGGCAAGACCGTAGACTCAAATCCCTAATAATAATAGATTCTTGAGAGTGGTGGGGCCTAGCAGATGTAACATTGGGCACCGTTCAGCTACGACATATTTGTGCCTGTGCCTACAGTATGAGCCTCGGGGGATCGACCTACCCCGCCGGGTCTTTGGCTCAGCCTCCGGAGTAGAGGCCTGGACCAGGCACTGCCGCTTTGACAGTCCTACCACGCCATCTCCGTCCATCTTCCCTTCTAATACTGTACTTACCTACGCATCAGAAGATCATCATTCTCTTTTCTCCAACATCAATGGCCAGCTTCGGCTTCTCAATAGGTGATTTCATCGGAATTGGCACTCTTCTCTATCAAACGTATGCGAAATGCAAAAGCGCCTCGGGAGAATTTCAGTCCCTTGCGGGCGAACTGCACACCGCCCGACTTCTGGTGGACAGTGTTCGCAACGCCGTCGAGGATGTCTATAGCGATCTACCGCATATTCACCAGATGAGTCTGGCCAATGTAATGGCCGGGCTAAAGGCAACTCTGTTGGGTCTATCGAGCCAGCTTGACAGGTATCCCAACCTTCGGCCTGGGCAAGGTCTGCAGATGTCGAAGCTCAAGTTCAGCATGTTCGAGAACGCACAGGAAACTAGATCCAAGTTGAATTTACATATTAGCATGCTGAATGTGTGGCTATCAACCCTCATCTGGTAAGTCTTCACGAAATGCATCAATCTCATCATGCTGCGGTGTGCATAGATGTGCTGATGAATGCGCACCACAGCGACTCAATGACAAAGGCATTGATGCCAATCTATGAGCCTTCTCAAATGGTTTCAGTCATGGCTCAGCAGAAAACATTGTCAGAAACCTCCCAATATACCTCATTGCCAATAGATCCAGAGTTGTTCGCAATGCAAGACCCTGTCAAAAAGTGGTATTCATACGGTGACAAAAGAAATATTCCTGCGCTGGGAACTTACACGTATGACTCTACATGCGAAGGCCTTGGCTCCCTCCAGACCACTGTAGTCAACTACAGCGTTTCCATTCGTGGATCTAATATCGAGGGAAATTCAGAGGACTTCGCTGGAACAGCCCAAATCAGCGGCAATATCGACCGCAATCGCGGGACCCTTCGCTTTTTGAAGACCTACGTCCGGGTGAGCAAAGGAAAAACCCTTCCTGTGTGGGAGTACGTGGGCTGCTTCACGCCGTGTGGGATCGTGGGAGAGTGGCATAGTCCTGGCGACCCTGCGAAAATGGCACATTGGCGTGGGAAGTTTAGCATCTGGCTCAAAGAAGATGGAGACGCCGCTCCAGAAGAGCTGGAAGACCGGCTGCGCACTCTAATTTCGAGGGGCAAAGTTCTCACGAAATCGATGACTAGGGTTAGTGCAAGAGCTTAACAAGCTTGTCCTCATCACTGGACATGGTCGAATATTGATCAACGTTGGAGCGTTGATCGTGGCGTTATTTGGAATCATCTTTGTGATATTTCAACAGAGTGGGTTGGACAATTACTTCAGGCCCTATCTGCAATCGTGTCTGAAAATGATGGCGGGTCTCCTCGACAGTCATGTCTGACACAGCGATTACGTTCCACGGCTCTTGAGCTATCTGTCGGCTGTTAGTAGACCTAATCAGCAAAGCCGACCCAGGCAAGTGGGTTTATAAGGGAAAGAATATAGCACGTTTTGTGTTTGCCGCGATCCAAATCTCTATGGTGCCCATTTGGTCAGATGATTTTTCTTCTTAGGCCGACAAATGATAACGGCAAATGAGTAAACGATTCCCACGCTAGAGCTACGCACCGAGTAAGGTTTTCCACTCTTTTTCTCCCAGGTGACGGACGATATGCAGCGGATGCTCTCTACGATGTCAGCCAGTCATCTGAAGCCCCACGTTTAATTCTCCTGCGAACTACAAGCTACTTTCGACGAAGAATGGCTTGCTATCTACCCTTTGTGCTTCCTATGCCTTCGACTATCTCCGAGTAAGATATTCGACCACGTTGAAGATATTGACAGGATGACGCAGCTGCCTGGAACTAGGTTGCATTGGACCGCAACAGCGTACTTTACGATTGTGTTTCCTGGTCTCTGATCCACACGAAGGTTGAAACCGGAGACTTCCGAAATCGAGGGTGTTGATGTGCATGTGATCACAGTCCGCGAACGCTCGCTTTCAGAACACCTACAAGGTTAGTTCTACTGAACTGTGCAGGCACAAAGAATTCGTGGTCTTGCCTGCATCATGTCGGGCTTGGGCTTCAAGCAGGTTGGAAGCTTGAGCCTTTGATGGGAGTCGGTATGGCTGAGACCTAAAAGGCGGCCAGAACTCCGTCACGACGCGATCGTCACGTGTTGATGACGGTTTGGCGAACGCGGAGGAAAAGAAAAGAAAAAGGAAGAAGTTGGATCCAAGCGGCTCGAGCCTGGGACCTCATTTCCTTATCAACATTGAGATGGAAAGTCTCGGCTAATACCCTAGGAAGATCGATATGGATCAACGAAGAGTCTTCGCACACCAATACAACTCATGGTACACTTCTGTGGATCTGGTGAAATCCTGGCGCTCATTGTTGAGCGAACGGTGGTCTTTCCATCTGATTGTGGATAAAATCCCTAAATGAGTATATATTTCGAAAAACGTTTGATGTCTCTTCTTCGACACAGCGCATCAGTACCTCGCAATCAAACTAAGCATGCTATGCCCTGATTTCTTGGTCCTATCCTGTTCAGACATCATGGAAGGGTCTGTTTCTTGTTTGCATAGCGCGAGATTCTTTCTCCATTTCTCCATTACGAGCGGCCGCTTGCATCTCGTGTTGTCCATCTACGTCCACATCTTGTTGCAACCATTGCCCAGGTCTCTTCTGCAATCTGCTTTGATGGCAGTTTTGAATGGTCTGCAACCTGGTTGCAGGTCTATTTATATCTGCCCCAGAAGAAAAGCCAATAAAGCTACGTCTTTTAGCTCCCAATTAGTCGACTCGCTCCGAGAGCAGTGTGGTGTGAGCCATACAATCACAGGGACTTATACTAAGCCGAGGACCACAAGAAAATATTTTACATTGTACTCTGAAATCTAAGTATTTTGTATTCGTTCTCAGAATTCTCTCTGGAAGAGTAGCGCACGCTGCAATGCCATCACCACCATAGTGGTTCGAGGTAAAGATGGCTAATAAGCTATTTACTTTTCTTGGTTTATTTGGATGCTTTGACAGTGCGAAAAGGCTTACAACATTACATATGTAAATCTGTCCTGATAAGATAGCCGTGATCCACATCACCTTGAGGAGGGAGCCTTCGCAGCCTCGGTTATAGAGCCTCTGCCCACAGTACCTATGTTCGCATACGAGACATGAAACTCCGCATCCTAAGTAAGGTTCCTCGGGTCAGCACAATCCTCACAGAATTTTTGGGTTAGACACCATGGTAGAAGAAACAAAGTGGAGGCTTAGTGTCTGCCAAAGCAGCAGCAACTCGAATGTCACCATCGAAAAGGAAGAACTCATTTCGGGCTACCATACCAAATACAGCCCATCCTCAACCAGAAAATTCCAAAGCCCTTGAATGACTCCCTTCAATATCCCCCAAGTCATGCGATGGTGTGGTTTGGTAGACACGACCTGTATCGCCGCCCCGTATCCCAGATCGTCGTTGAACGGGTCTTCGGTTAGGGGAAGTGGCACGTCACCACTGGTTTCGAACTGAGCTTCACAGTATCTGTAATCGTAAGCGTACTTCGGTCATGAAGGGTGCTATGTGGGGGTTTTGAATCACTTCAAAGCTGCGTCAATGGTGTGTTGCATTGCTAGCTCTTCGATGTGGTAGCCTAGGTCGAAGAACATGGTGATTTCGCTGAGAGTGTTTTCGGAGTCAGTGTCACTTTCTCAGAATACGACTCAACCGCACGCAGCACTTTCTGGGAAGAGCACCTTTGCACCCAGAGCGTGTCTCAGGACTTGGACTTTGATACTCATAGGAAGGAATCACTCTTCAATACGTACGTATTGGGAACGCGATATCTCACACCAAGATTCGAAAGAGAAGACGTGAGGTTTAGAAGTGGAAAGATACTGAGGGAAGAAAGAAAAGGGTGGAGGGAGAGATCGTTGGTAGTGACGTTATGATCGGGTCTGAATGCAGTTGCCGGAACAGACATGCTACCCTGTATGAGCAAGCACAAGAGAAAACCATAAATCAGAAGTGAGGAAGAGATAGCCATTTCAAAGCCGGCGGAGGCAAAGACTTCGCTGTGCTTGGGTGCGGGTTGACAAAAGCTGGGAGGAACCGGATGATCAGCAGCATCCTCGTCGCCTGTCAAGCCTTGTCGCGCGGTCCAATCAATATTTATTGAATGAGAACCTTCTCCCGGCTGCCTGAAGCGACAAGCGACCCATCCAAGAGCTTCAGACTCGGCGGATCCAAACTTCCCGAAAACGTAGTCGATTGGTGCCAAATCATCACACTCTATGATACGGCTTCAAATATTCAGAGTACCTCGAGACGGCTCATGATTCTTCAATCCGGATTTCACCCAAGCACTCATGCTTTCGTAGCAACTCCTGGCAATAACAACCATAGTTGAAAATACTTGGTGAAACGACGATCGATGAGGAGACATCCGACAACAAGTAAGCAATCGGAATGACTAACTATCGTCTGGAAGGCCCAATTAGACCGATAGTATTCTCGGGCCTGCTGGCATATGGATTTTCTAAGCCAGTCGCGGTCCATGCAATAGTGCAAAGAGAACTGGAGACCACATATTTTCGATCTCCTCTGTTAATAATTGTCGACAAAGGGGTGGTAGAAGCTGTCCGTCAGAACGCACAGGCGGGGCCGGGGCTTGGTAGGATTTCTGCCCTGTCATTCTCTGCCTTCGTCTCCTATAACGCCATTCCCTCATCTCTCCAATTCATTCCCTTCGATTATAAATCTCCGATCCTTCTATTTTGAGCGTCTTCTCCGTCAAAGACAGACCCATAGCACGACACGTCCCCGCCACTTTCTTACAAATGCCCAGCTCTATCGCGCAAGTCTAGAATATTCAAGCCAGTGTCAACTACTTCAACCCCTTGGTAAGAGTAGAACCGCTTGACCAGATGAGTTTGCACGAGCGCGTATTTAAAACTCATCACGCTCGCTAGGTGTCCGTCGACAGTGGGTATAAGTCCACTGCGTTGTTAGTCGGCTAAATATGTCCACCTCGTCATAAGTTGAAAGTCATCAGTCTCTTCGTCGTTGGAACTTGGTACGGAATGAAGTTTTAGCATGAATGGAGAGTTTTTTTGCGTCGCTCTTCTTGTCTGTACTTGCAGTCTCGGACGCGTTAGGAAGTTGTAGGTGTATTGCAGACACGCTCGTCCTAGCTTCTCATTTCTATATCCATCTTCACGACAAATGCTTACAAAGGCCAAGTAAAATTCCTGACTGGTAAGATAGTCGGCCATTCAAGAACATTGTCTTTTGTACCTTTATCTTACAATCACCAATACTATTCAATATTTTCTTTCGACCCCACTCACCGCCCTCCCAAACTCCGTCGACTCGTCTGATCCGCCGCAACCAGCACCTCCCCATAATTAAACCCCCCATCACAAGTCCAAAGCACCGCCGGACCGGCTCGCGCACACGTCGTAAACTGACAAAAAAGTGGTAATAGCACGGTGACTATCGATCCCCTTTCTGCAAATAGTCACTGCGCCAAACGTAGCTAATGAACGTGTCGTGTCAGAACTTGAATGATGAGTCTCCCCCTTGTAGAATCCAAACGTCGGGCCCAAAGGATCGCCCTGGTCGTCTTTCGGGGCGCATTCGTTGCCGGGCCCAGTTCCCGGCCACTATGTTGTAGATTACTGAGACAGTGGTTCCTGCTATCGACCCAGTTTCCGTTTTTCGCAAAGGCTAAGATGTCGGCGTTGCTGGTGTCGGCACTCCTGGTTTGATTTGGTTCCGTCGTGGGTGTCTTGGAATCGTCCTACACTGCCTCGAGGTACCAAGCCCGGTGCGCTGAACGCGAGTGGGGAGAGTGAGTCCATGGCCCAAAAGGAAGAGGGTGGTGAAGTGCATAGTGAGATACTATAGTTGTTGATCATTGGTAGCTTAGAAGGGAGCTATTGAGAAGAAACGGTGCTCGAATGGCCGATTAAGATGTTTGTTCAAGAACAATGGATGAGATGGATAGGCTGAAGTGATAGTGTTTGGCGATAGGCTTTTTGGACAATTTCACAGTCAGTCAGGCAGTGGCATAGAAGCTTCTATCAAGCATACTCATTACCCAAATTTTAAACCAAGACGGTAGGATCATTTCTGATTGTGTTCCGACCATACCCACCGTTGCGACAATCATCGTTTCGCACGTAGATTGAGCGCTCATTCTATATACGTATGCGACAGTGAATTGAAGAAGAGAGTAAGTAGAGGTTTAAGCAGTAACATTTTGCTGTGAGACAGCAATGCCATATCTGTATAGGGACGGCGATGACGGGCCAGCTACTTCGAACACCACAGACCAGCGCTTGCATTTCAAGCCAGGAATGTCTATCATCTAGCATCTCATGACGACTCGACTCCTAGTTTTCCGGCCTCTGTAGACTTTTGTTTTCCGCGCGAGACCTTCTTGAAGAAAAGAATCGAGACGAGAGCGTCGCGAGCTCCAAACGCAATTCGATGGTAGGACAAATAACCAGCAATCGCCATCTTGTTCGTTTCTTTTTTCTCAACAAAGGTTGCCGCATTGGTCAAAGTCAAATCCTAACCACGGTGTTGGGAACGGTGTTGGGAACGGTGCGAAACATCTGGGAATAGCGCGCCACATTTGGACCCGGTGACAGACTGTGTGCCTTTCGTAAGCGGGATTTTTTGATCTAGCAGCGACCAGATTGGTGAAGCAATGGAGGGGATGCTAATTTTGTAACCAAAAGTGTACAGCTGACCGGACAGTGCGGGGCCTTGTGCAAGATGCGTGCAGTCGAATTAGACCGAATCAAACTGCGGCAATTGGGATATCTGATGTACTGAAATATACAAAGCGCTGTTATACCGCAGGGTGCGATGACTATTAATTCCAGACAGGACCAAGTACGGAAATTCTCCCCGCAACAAGAGAATAGAAATATTCTTTGAGCAGAAAACACAAGCTGGGATACGACGTACAGAAAGCCCATCGACAAGATCAAAACATCACGAATCCACCCACAAACGTCCAACCCCAACCACCTGCTCCTCCAGCTCTTGATCCCAAATCTCAAACTCCAACATCACAAACTCCCATATCTCCCCGAAATGCCTCAACCCCCTGATCACATTCCCCCACATGCCCCACGTTATGCCGTCCTCCGGTCGCACCAAAAGTCTCACACAATCAGTGCCGTAGACGTAGCCGGAAACTTGGGGCACCATGGGTATATCTCCCTTGCTCGGATCGCCCCGAATGTGATCGAGCACATCTTCGACCGCTGTTTGAAGCGTGCGGTAGGTGGGTAGGTAGGCAATGCGGGGGCCGTAGTTATAGAATTTGACGAGCAAGGTTGTTGGGGGGACCTCGTAGAGGAAGGGGTCGCTGGGAAGATTGCTAGGGGTGGGTTTAGCAGGGGCAGGTGTGAAAGGGGGGAGAAAGAAGACGCACTTTGACGGGGGGTTGATTAGCGTTAGATTGATTAGGAGTGATGAATTGAGTGGTGCTGACAAGCCGCTCAGAGAATCGACATGGGCAGGAAGGGATGCCGAGAGTGCGATTGTGAAGAGGACATGGAGTTGGAATGTGAGACTGATTACCCTGAGAACACACATGATACAAGCACAAGGCACAACATGAGCGAGCAAATACCTTCAGGGTCGTTGTCACGAGCAGCCCCTTACTTCCTTACGGGACTGGCTCGCAAATACGGTTAGCTGCGTCGCTTCGGCAGTGTTGTTTTCGCGCATCTTATTGGAGTGCAGAGCGCTTGCTTGTCGTCGGGCTTTCCCGATTATCACCCCTCCGAATACTGACGATGACAGCCAGGCTGGCTATCTGTACGGCTGAGAGAAGCTCGGTTTTCTGTATTCTTGATTAAATTCGTGAATGCGAGTTGATACTGGTGACTGAGATATGAAAAAGGGAGCTTAACGCTGGAACGACAGAGATCTTAACTTGATTCATGCATTTGCCTATTGACTCCGAGCATGCAGAGGCTCTGTGTTACCCGCGACCAAAAAACATCTTGCCAGCCACGGTATAGCAGCGCATTCTAATCTCAGATTCTAGGGGCCTTGCCCAAGCTCGATCGCTGCGATAGACCTTGGCAAGAACAACCGTAGCAACGAACATCTCTGTTTTCCAATCCATATCTCAGGCCTAGACTTGTCCCGAAGCCTAATTCATCCTTGCCACTCGTATAGCCATTTGCAAAATGGGGCATCTCTGAAGAAAGGCTCCATGATCCATCCGAACTCGACACCGACCTTGTCAAAGCAAGGAAGACTCCTATCAGACCGGCGATATTCCCATCCTTTGAATATTCGGAATAGTTTAGAGCAAGATATGTAGGCTTCTGATACCACCAGATAACACGGTTCAACAAGGGAACGTAAAAAGCCTTGTTCTACGCCGACCGCAGCGTATCTGTAGAATCGTTTTCTCTAGCCGCATCTATTGTGTGCTTGTAGCTCCAGGCCAGGGAGACGTAGAGGCAAAAGGTCGCCGATGTGCAGCTTGTGCCAAAGTCCACTTATTTGTCCTCCTGGATGTTCAAAATGAAATTCTTCCAGTAAAGGCAGTAGGTATTCATGCAAGTTCCTTGTGCTTAGGAAAAGTCCTAGGATCATGTACCCAGGTACTGCCAAACGCTTGAGGCTTGTCCATTGTGTGAACGTTCCCAACGGCCAGCCTATTATAGGCGACCTCTTGCTGGTGGCAACGGCAAGCTCTTCGATTCTTTTTGGGTGGCTAGATTGAGCAAGCTCAAAGGCCGTAGAAGGTGGCTTGGGCAGGGCGGCCCGAACTGTTAGCGACTATATCTCGAACACATAGCGTTTTAGGCTTGATCGAGCCAAGGAATGCTGCCACGACGCAGTCGCTCTTTTGCTTGCAGCATTTCAAACAGTGAGGGTTGTCAACAGATGAGCCACCTTGAAGGAGGTGACGCTTCGCGTCAAAATACGGCGTGAATAAGACCTTCTCAACATGAACCTCACGAAGTTTGGATAGCCAAAGATGCTTAGATATGATCTGCAATGGGACCCTGTCGTGCAACTAATCGCCTCTCTCGTCGCAGTGGTCGGTCATACGACTGAAGTCGAGTCGGAGAGAAGTCCGGGTCCAGTGGTTGTGTGAAATACTCGAACGGAATGTGGGAGGGCTGAGTGACAGCGTTCGTAGTTCCGGCAGCAGCTTGAGCAGCCTGAGGTCTGCAGCAAATGGCTTTTACCAGACTCGATGGTGGACTCTCAGAGAAAGCGTATGGACCCTTTCACCTAGGCTTGGATGTACGGAACAGGTTTCGATGAGTCAATCGAAACGCAGGAAGCATGGAATTATTGTGCGTGAATGTTTATCGACTATCCTTGTGTTATAGAAATCTTCCACTGCGTAGTGTATGTTGCGGCTCATGTGGCGGTAGAGTACGAGCTCAACGAGTGCTTTGCAGTGTTTAGACAGTGGAGCACTCTTTGCGAGGTGGCTCTGGCTTTGAATTTGGAAAGAATCTGTGTAAGTAGCTCACTCGGATGGTCTGTCAATTTGCGTTTCTCCACCGTAGCAGGCTTTGGTTTTCGTTGTCATCTTCGTGAATCAGCCATCGATAAAGTAGTTTTGCTAGATTGACACAACTAAAAATGTTGGAGACGTCGGAGATCAAAGTGTTGAGATCAGAGACGACAGACTTGTGTTGATGAGGGATTGGGATCCAAGGAGGTTCTGCCCCTGAAGCGAGGCGGCTACACAGGAGTCACGTGACTGAACCCTGGCTTCCGGGGCGAGATGCAGATGCGAACGCGAAAGGACTAGGTAAATGATCGGGTCAGATGCCTACAAGAAAGAAGCACCCGATTGACGGTGGGAGAAGTGATTTCGAGTCAAGGCATCGTGGAAAAGTCCAGAGTGATGGACTTTGACTATTGCAACTTGCGAGAGATTGTGGGTGTAGTCGGCGGAGAATCTATTTCATTCATAAATTGGCCAGGCTTACATAGCGATAGCATCAACGTTGATGGAATCGTCGTTGAATAAATAATTGCTGCCCTCGCTCTACACGTAACATTTCCCGCCCAGAAGCAAACCCTCAGCTCTTGAACGTAAATGACAAACCGTTCTTCTCCATGAGCATCAATATCAATTGAAATACACTCCTACCTCACGGTATTTCAAACACCTATACATTCCCTCTTCTGCTGTTCAAGCCAATGGTAGTCATGCCTTCGCTTACTTCGTGCAGCCTATGACGACTCATTCAGCAGCCAGCTGCTTGTACCAATTTTCCTCTCTACCGTTCTGTTGATTTCCTCCAAGTGTCACGAACAGCCCTTCAGGAAAACACCCTCACTACCACTCAGCAACGGATCGTTATTCCATAAGTGCCGGCATTGCTACGGTCGAAGTAATATCACTTGATCGGATTGGGTTCAATTTTCAACGATGCTGGTACAATGGTGTAATGAGTTTATATCTTGTTTTTATTACCGACTCTACAAGCACAATAAATGTTATAGAAATATAGCTTATCAGGGATACCAAAGAGTTTAAGGGGTGAAGAAGACAAATCTCCCTACTAGCAGAGAAAGATAATGCACTCTATAGGATACCAACAGCCCTTCTTGGTTGTCTTACTAGTCGAAGAGAGAACTTCGTGTCCTCGATGCATATAGATCTTGTACATGACGGCTACGACGCGAAAGACAATATGGGTCGTTGCCGATTTAACATGGTCCCACACTCGTAGGGTCGAAAAGAGAAGCAGCGATGAGACGTCTGCAGGGTCCACTAACTGCTGGAAATACGAAGGTCTTCATTGGAAGGTTGGACGGCACGAGATCTCGAACCTCGTCGCAAGCGCTCAGAACCTGTGCGCATAGTCGTTTGAAAGCTCATCTCGTCCTCATCAACAACATTTCTTTTCTGATATCAAAAAGACACGGGACCTAACGAATGTGACGTCTATGAAACAAATCTCGCAAACCGGTGCCCCCTTGCTCGGTCAGACTGATTGTGCAATGACTCGAACGTTTTGGTACTGACATCTGATTCTGCGATGATAGCAAACTCACAATTGGATGGGAAGCGAGAAACCACACTTCTGCTCTATCCAAGGGGGCGTTACGGGACGTACTTTTGCGCGTATGGATTAGCTGAAACTAAGGAGGTGGGAAGGCTACTCCAATGGCCACTATGATGGAGAAGGTCATGAGAGAGAAATCTCATGGGAGCGTCGTCGTTGTCGTCTTCCGCTGTGATTACAAGGCCCCTTCAGAGCACTTACTATCCAGGATATTCTGAGCTCGTCAGTAAGCCAGAGTACCGAGAGTTTTGCATGATGGGTATACCAAGTCTGATGACCAGGCATCCATCTTGTGCCCATGGTCTTGGTGCGCCGATTCCTGCATGAGACAGTCGTGTCCCATACTTTGAACTCAATATGGTGACCTGTGCAACCAAGATCCTCTACGAGTGGCAGGTATCTATGGAGGTCTGCACGGAAAGTCCTGGACAGTGCTAGTAACGGCCCTACGGGCTTCACATGCATGCGTTCTTCCTACCGCTTCGTATAGTAATATAGTAACTCTATATACTATTCAGTATCTAAGACTCTCTTATAGATTATATCTTAGACTGGCAACCAGGTTATATACTAGATATCACACAATGGTAAAAGTGATCTTTTTTTCAGTTCTCTCCTTGACTAGCTTCTCATGTGTGTCGACATCATCGGATTGGAAATAACCCACTCGCTTGAATTCCATAGGTTTCTCTCCTGTGGGTACCAGAAGCAAACCTTCCAGTGTATCGTACGGGTGGAATCTTATAGGCATACAGAAAGCCTGAGCCGGTCTAACCGCGGCTTCATCAAAAGTCACCGTCATGAGACCCATGCCGTTGTTGCCTTCATCGTATATGTAAAAATCGGCCCGTTTCTTGGGTTTCTTTTGAAAATTTGTGCTTTTGAGGTGCCCGCGTATAGAAACAGCACCTTGCTTGACCTGTCCGGTTGGGTTGTTGTCGTCAACGAGCTGGGTAGTCGCATGGAGAATCTCAATAAATGAAGGTTCAAAGATCAGTGGGAACGATATCTCGGCATCTATTGACAACCAAGACCAAGAGGGAGCTCGGTATACAAGTGGCCTTGCGGATGGCTGACCGTTGATTTGTTTGTTGCTATTCCTCACGATCCAGAGCAACTGCTCAATGAAAAAGCAATTTTCCATAGGCCGGCCAAATATATGTCATTGCTTGTGCTTTGGAAGTCTTCCGCTACTCCAGATAATGCGATCATTTTATCGCTTTTGTAAGTCAGATCGCACTCCATGTAAGCGTGAATAATCTTCTGCCAACTCTTGAGGAAGGAAATAGCTCTAGCGGTAGGGGTTTGATCCGTAGACGGGTAGAAATCTTTAAATCGATTTATCAATCGTCTTTGGAAAAAGGGAGGCAATTGTCCTGGAAACGTCTCGCAAGCTTCAGATTCGTGGCATTCGAAAAACATGGACTCTGATCCAAAGTGAAGATTGCGTCTGGATAAAAAGCGCTCTTGAACGACCCATGCTCGTCTGCTCAACGGGGCCCTACCGACTCCGTGGGCCCAAATGTGACGCAAGAAGAAACGGAAGGTTCCTTTGGGCAAATTCCCATCCCAAGACACTGACACCAAGCCGGTCGAGACAAGGGAAGGGTCCCGATCAAAGAAAAGACCACGAGTCGAATCAGCAGCGCCGGTCGCCGCAATATTGAGCCGAGCATTTTTGTAGACATGGCGCATTTCGACGCTCTCTTTTCGCCAATCCTCGGTGCAGTCTTGAATTATACAGAGAGAGTCTATCCAAAGATACCGGCATTGGAACCAACCCGCAACGACAACAGCATCTTGAAAGGTTTTGGGGAGAACTGATATTGGAATGCCTCTTTTCAGGCTTTCGACATTGGTCTGCGAAAGCGATATGACTGGCTTCGAGCCCCAACAATGGCTTACAGTCATATATTCGAGATCTGAGGGAATGCTTGAACAGTCCACCAGAAACACCGTGCTAGATGTGGTTCCTGCAGAGCTCAGATCGAGTAGACGTGTTGGCATCCACCTTTGCCGAGTTCTCGGGTGATTGCATCTTTCATGATTAACCGTACAGTTGGTTAGCCATCGATTCGCAAGAAGACGATTTTCTTGGGACTGAGAGTTCAATGTAATCTCGTGACTCCCGATGACCGTGTCATTGATGTCTGAAACATGCAGAAAATTTAGAAGTGCTGCTCCATCTCCAAAATTCCTAGCGGCTCGAAGTAGAGTGCAAAAATTACCTTGTGACAGAAGAAAGTCGATGGTTTTGATTCCCCAGACAACGTCTCCGCATCTTGCTCCTTTGCATACTCTCAAAAAGTGAAACCAGACCTCAAAAGCAGTTTCACCGTCGTGAGCAGATGCTTGGTATATTACAAAGGATAATCTCAAAACCTCCGACGGGCGATGGTTCGTGGTTTCTCGGTCAACCTTGCTCCGTACTAAAGTGCAAAGATGACAACCACGTTCAGCAGTGGTTCGGAGGGCCGATAAACGATGATAATGCTTGTAATCCTTTTGGGTTTCTTTGTATCCAGAGAACAGGCTTTGGCAGGCGAGACATAACTTGGAGGATGAAATTCCGTTTGGCTCTTCAAAGGGGGTCGAGCAGGTGTCATCGCGCCATAGTGAAGCATCATAATTTTCGAATAGTTCCGAGTCATCAACCTTCATAAAAGAGTCGTTGTCGGATGAGGAAGACCACATTTGTAAAGGAAAAACAAACCCTCGGCGGACAGTCCCCCACGGACAATCCACTTTGGAGCTAAATTACTAGCAGCGGAGTCGCCCGTTGCTAGGCAATACTCGCAAATGCAATGATCGACCAGGTCACTTAGGTAATTTTGCCTAGCGACACGCAGTGTATCTAATTGGACGAAAAGCCTAGTGCGCCCCGCACGTGACCAGGTCGATCATTGCATTTAGGAGTAACACTGCAGGAGCAAGAAGCGGATCCGACTACTTCAACAGGTAAGGATGGGTAAAGGGTTTCCTGCTGTCTTTCAAGGCAATGCTGCAGATATCGGACCTGACTGATTACAGATTTGACTTCTACGTACTCTAACAGCACCCAAAGTGTGGCCATATTCTTACATTCGATACGGATTTTACATCACCGGACGAAATTTTAACAGCCTTTAAATCACAATAATAAGAACATTGTCTTTCATATGCATTTCCTCTGCACATTCAAAATATCTACTATGTTGCCTGATGGGGGCATCAGGGGTGGAGTCTTTTCAAGTGCCAGGAAAATCGATTCTTTTTGCACACGCTAAAATGAGAGCGAGCACAGCCACAGGCCAACGGCCCGTTCCGAAGGGTCGAATGTAGATGCACTTCGAAGCTCAAGCCGAAGAACACTCTTAGACACAAATCACAGTATGTGACATAAAACAGAGCAGACACCACGGCAGTCAACCCTTCCACATCCAACCCCTTCCTTGTCACCATGTCCCACCAAGCAGATGCCAAACGCCTATTTGACTCCCGCGGCTACTCCGGCGCCACCATCCACAACCAAAACCCCGTCCACCTGCTCGAAAAGCCCGTCCGCGACCGCATTATTGAGTCCTACTACTGGAAAGAACAATGCTTCGCCATCAACGAGGCCACTCTCTGCGACCGTGCTGCCGCTGTTTCATTCATCGGCGGAACATACGGCCAGCAGAAACCGACGCCCTTCTTGTGCCTCGCGATGAAGTTGCTGCAGTTGATGCCGGAGAGGGATATCGTGCTTGAATATCTAAGGCAGGAGGAACTCAAGTATTTGAGTGCGCTGGCTGCTTTCTACATACGATTGACGTTCGAAGCGAAGGAGGTGTATGGGATATTAGAGCCGCTGCTGGGGGATTGGAGGAAATTGAGGAGGAGGACGAGGGATGGTGGATATGCGCTCACGTACATTGATCAATTTGTGGATGATCTGTTGACGAAGGACAGAGTCTGCGGGACCAGTCTGAGGAAGCTGCCCCAGAGAACCGTGCTTGAGGATCTGGGGGTGCTGGATGTTAGGGAGAGTGCTTTGGGGGAGGAGTTGGAGGCATTGGATGATGATGACGATGAGGTGGTGGAAATGGAAGTCATTGGGGGGGGAGAGGAGGATCTGTCTACGCCAGAACGGAATGGGAATGGAGTGGCGCATAGTGACAGTGACGGTTGAGAGGCTTCATCAAGGACGCGAACTCGCAAAAAACCCTTTCGTCCATGTGTCCAGCAGGCACAGGGCTATGGCAGACCTCTAAGTTTGCAAATAAGGAGACCGATCTCCGGGCCGTCCCTCAAAAGTCAGCCTTCTTGGCCTCGAACCATGTCGGGCCTGGCTGAACATTGCAAGAAGACCAAATCGTCTCCTCAGGCAATGGCATATGTGGAGCTGATATGCTCAGAAAACTATCCCAGGCGAAGGGAACAAATGCGACATTCCACGGGGTGAGCAGTGAATAGGTCCACTTGACTGTACATGCATCGAATGCTTGAAAAGGGCTCCGAAACCCTTCTTGTTGACAAGGGAGAGGCCGCTACGGTGTGGGATTACGCTGCACAGCAGCGCTAGACCGTCTGTTTAGATGCCTGATATCTCAAGAGGATTTGCTTGTCGAATGAGTATTTTGGTTGTGGCCCTCTGTGGTGCCTGGCTAATTTGAAAAATAATTAATATCTTGTTTTAGTTACTCTTTTTACCATATGAGCCCTGATGGCTGAGTTGGCTAGCGTCAAACCACCACAATAACGAGACTCGAGCGAAAAATGGCCGTTCAACTTCACTAGTTTCCAGGCCTATTTTCCTGTACCACATACCAGTAGGCTCTATTGATTCGAGAGTAACTGGTTCCAGTGGTAATCGTTTTGCCTTTTTGGAATCCTGGAGACTTGTTTTGTTACGCTTGGGGTGGGCTACGTGGGGATGGCATGAGGTAGGGGCAGGGTTCGAATCTGAGGTTTTTGTTTTGATTCTGTCTTTTTTTTTTGGATCTCGCTTATTTTTTCGATTCCTAATTTTCAAGATGGTCAACCACCAAGCTCTCACAGCTGCACATGAGTCTTTAGGAGGACCAAAAATAACGCTGTCGTTATATCCACAAAGGCGCCACAGTACGTGCAAGCCAAATCTTGATGCCATGTGCTGGCAAGCTGTTCGCCAAAGAAGGGGTACTAGTACCATGCCTTCGCAAACATACATTGGCAAACCTCCCTTAATCTTCGCACGCGACCAGGATATGGATCAACCTTCTGAACGCCCAACTTCCCCACCTTCGCCAACAACAGACAACCCATGGCTTTCGCCGCTAATGGAAATACCACTTCCCCCTTAACCGTGCCCGAGCCTGTTCCTAAGCCATACGCAGCACTTTTCACTCCCTCCAAAAGACCCAACCACAAACAACACTCCAGCCATCCCCCCCCCCGCCCGCCCCTTCAGCTCATCCTCAAAGCAAAGCAAAAATCCAACATCTTACCAACTGAAGCCCAGATCCATCCATCCCCTTTAAAACCGAACCTCAAACCCCAAAAAACTCCAAAAGACAAAAACGCGCCATGCACAAACCAAGCCGAAATGAAGGCCCATCACACCTTCTCCCGCCCGTACCTCGCTCGGCTTGCCTTACCTTGTAGTGCGCCTGTTTAAATTTTCGAAGCCGTTCACCTCGTGC
Source organism: Alectoria sarmentosa (assembly GCA_009733775.1). NCBI lineage: Eukaryota > Fungi > Ascomycota > Lecanoromycetes > Lecanorales > Parmeliaceae > Alectoria > Alectoria sarmentosa. Next base: position 123,885 of record WOGZ01000009.1, read on the forward strand.
TCTCTCTCGTCCGTCTTTAATGTCTGTTCTTGCCTGCAGATTCCGTCCGACGGAAAGAAAGGAAGAAAGAAAGGAAGATGCTGTGGGGATGGAAACTCGTGTCTGAGTGAAATTTGTACACGAAAAGTAGGTTTGAAGTCCTCAGAAGGAACTCTAGGATTGATTACCCAAGGGAATCAAGTTGAATGAGGTCGTGGTATGTCGAAACGAGTCGATTTTACGGTGCTTCACGTAATCAATGGGGTGTTCGCGGTGGTCAGAAGCCACGCTGGCCATTTCAAAAGGGCTCAAGCAATCACGATTACTCAAGGCGTGGTACAAAAGATCTCTAGCGTCTCTATCCTCCAACGGCAAAGATCAGTGGACCATGAAAGTCCCGTGAGCTCATCAGCCTCTTGACGCTCAACAATCCCTGTCAGACTGAACCCATCGACTCCAGCGAGCTTCCCGCATCCAGACTATCATGCCCTTCCGTGACCCTCCTACAATGCACGCAATATGCCTTGAACATGGCCTCAAGCCATTAAGACCTTCAGCGACACGACGCAGTGTCCGCCTTCTTTCGCCCAGCACGGTGCTGCGTTAATTACATCCAGGAAAACCTCGAATCTATCTTCGAAATCACGCTTCAAAATGATAGGCTTGGGTACCATCGTGTCGTGAAGCTTGTGAACAGTAGCTCTGAGGCCCGACACCTTGTCTTGCTGGCCAGTCAGGCCGCAGACCGCGAGCACAGAGTCAAAGAGAGATGCCATCGTCATGCAAGAGCGGAGCTTTAGCGGCACGAGTTCAGATAAAGAGGGCATTAAGATCCATAGAATCGTGTTGTTCTGCTTTTTGGCGTCGAGGCTCGTTCTGGGCGTGGACGGTAAACAGCGCTCATTTGTTGAAGAAGGATGTTTGTTGAGGTCTGCGGAATTCATCAAGAGCGGTGGAAATGAAGATTCCAGAGCTGACGAAGATTCGGCTGCTTTGTGGTGCTGTCCTCGCTCGTTTGCAGCTTCATTTGTGTCTTTACACAGGCGTCTGAGCTTTGGGCTGTTTGATACGAGTATTTCTGGCTTGTTGTTTGACTTGGTCTGAGTTCCCAGTCGGCTCTCTTGTTGTGTGTTTGAAGATTCTTCTTTGTTTTCAGTATTGTGGAGAGGCACAATAGCAGAAGTAGAGATGATGGCGGGTAGTTCGGATGTCTTCGCTGGCTTGCGGCCATTCTCCAACACGTTCTGGGGTTTTCCCGGCAAGGTTTCGATGGTGTTGGCAGCCCTCGAAGTTGTGTCTGAATGAGGGCTTTTTTGTCGACGAGCAGGCCCCTTTTCCAACACATCGGCTTCGTCGTCGCTATTGGACCTGAAGAGATGTGAGTCATAAGTCGTGGAGATAAACGTCAAGAGAGGACTTACGTGTCCGGTAAGCACAGGGCATGAAATCGAGGAGCCCTGGTAGCAATGCACATCACACACTTTGGAGAGATAAAAGGAGCCACGAAGCATTGTGTTTTCAGAAATGAACATAAGTCGCAAGATTTCCTTGCAACGTGACAGCTTGGGTCATGGAATGATCTCAATGCCAACGCATGGTTTTTGTCTGAAGGATCGAGGTCTTGGATCCACTGAGGCGACGTAGGGGGTACTGCTGACTGTGCCCATGTATTAGGGTCAGCAACGGAGTGTTCAGTAGCTAGCAACGCTGCGTACCGTAGCTAGGGCGTGGGAGCGCAAGGAAGATGCCATCGTCTTCAAGGACTGTAGCAGGACCGAGCAATGCAGAAATCGCTGTCAAGAAGACGAAGTTCTCGTTGAGCCGGTTCCGATTGGGAATCTAACCTCGGTCTCTGAGCTGACTTCACCACGGATGTTATGACAGATATGGTAAGCGCTGTAGGTTATTGATGCCAGGAATTAATGGAAGCCTTCACTTGAAGTCTGTGTTCATGCTAGATGCTAATTTATGCTGCAGTTTCATCTTTTTGGGTTGGGATCGAAGTGATAGTGAGCAAAAACGCTTGCGCTAAGTTGTTTATTTACCGCGCCACGCCTTAAGCTCAATTTGATCTCTTCTTCAGATATGAAATGCCACGGAAACCACTGCCGACCCAGGGATTGTGCTGCATTGAGAAGGTACGAACTCAACGCATCAAAGGAAAAAAAGCTATCGACTAGGATTTATCACCATTGTACGATTATCAAATGAAAATTAGCAGGAAAAATGGGATTTCAACTTGAAATCACTGCCATTAAACACATACATCTGATCCGAAGGGCCCTTGTACTCGTTCAATAGAACTCCCGGGCAGCAAATCTCATCTCGCTAGCTCCGACATCAAATACAGCCAGTACGTTTTTCAGAAAGACATCTCCAAGAATTGAAAGACTGTCGCCAGCGTCATCAACGCCCGAGATGCAGGTCCCATCTCCGTTATCTAAGAACAGATCTTCGGCGTTGATGAAGAACGTCTCTTTCCCAATCCTGACACCGAACTCAGGAGCCTTTGCATTACAGTCAACGACATAAGCACCCTCGTCATCACTGTATATAGCCGGTGGATCAAACAGAGCGTTGACTGCATCGGCAATACCAGTTGGCAGGTAAATCAGGGTAGTTCCACTATCGACGATAACTTGGACCTGGGACGAATTCGTTGGCGGGCCAAAGGGATTGGGGAAGTTGGGGAAAGACCAGTGAGTTTTCTCGCTTCCTTCATAGTAGAACCCATTCGTCGTGATGGTGTAGAATTGATATTGAGGCACCGGAGCTGGCGCGTCGGCATCATTCATGGCAAGCAGCTGGAATGGTGCACTGGCAAATATGGGCGAAAATCGCACAGGTGGGAGACCACCGATTGCAAGTAAGCCGCCCGGTACCGTGCCTGACGTGAGCGAAGATCTCTCAATAGCAAGACTGAAGAGAGGAGCAACAAGGCCTTCCTCGTACATGTTGGTAAATACCGGGTTGTACGGAATATTGGTTGTCGTATCCAAGGCAGGATTAGTGCCGGCATATTGGCTGGTAATCGAAGGGAAAGCGAACCCAATCAGGCCGCTTGACACGCCGTCGCCAAACCATGCTGCGAAGTCCACAACAGCAACTTGTTGGTTTTTGACTGTGATTCCAGCTATTGTGACTGGTTCAATCCCGAAGATGCCGGTCAAGAACTCTCCATCGCCATAAGTGATGTTGAAATTGACATCGGGGATCTGTTCGAACGGTGGCTCTATGGTGTATGTTGAAGCGAACAGGCAGTCGCTTTCTGGTTCATCAGCCCCGGTAGTCACATTGACGCACTGAAACCCTATCCCAGCCAGCCAGGTATCACTACTACCTAGCACATCTCCTTTAGCTGATTGGGCTTCCAAGCCTCTCCACTGGCAACGTACCCGTATCAACAACCGCTTGAAAGGATTCGGTCCCGAACTCCACGCCGGTCAAAAAGACTGTGCCTTCTTCGACCGACGTCAATGGAGCAACACCATACACTCCATTAACCTCGCTGCCTTTCCGGAGTGATTGCACATAGCCTGCACTCCTAGAGATACCAGATGCTTGTCGTGTCAAAGAGAGGACGTTGGACGCCTGTGTATCCGGGCTGGGCGCTTGAAATGGGGCAGGAGATAGCCTCCCAACCTTGAATTTATGGGTTTGGAATCCTTGGACGCCAGCGATCCAGAAGCTAAGCTCCAAAAAAAGAGCCGCGAAGAGCTTTCCTGAATTACGCATTCTATTGTAGAAGCAGTAAGAGTGTAGCTATTGGAACAAGTCTCGACGAAAAGATTCGATGCAGATACTGCTGAAGCTTGAACAAACACGGAGTGTGGAACGCGGAGCAATAGGAAGACTCGAATGTACAATGAGAGAATGACAGAAGCAAGACATTTCACTTCTCAAGTACTCTATTGCTGCGATAGCACCTACTCTTCTTACCTTGGGCGATCATGCCCGAACAAGGGCACACTCGATACAGCACTCAAGTGGAAGGTGGAGTAAGGACGCAGAAGATAATCGCTAGTCTTGTGAAGCCGGATGGCACCTTGAGGCGCATTAAGATTTTCGGCAATCTTCTTAGCGTTGGAGCAAAGACCAATGCGGCAGGTCGACAACAGACCTATCTCTGCCCTCGATTGAGGAATTTTGACGTCAGCACACACAATAAGTATCCGAAGTAGTCAAATAGATAAGCCTTGTCCTGGGTTTCATCATGTTTTGGAGGAAGGACGACTCTTCCTAAGACATTGAAAGTTGACTGTTCTTACACATCAATGAGCAGTCACTTCCACTTAAGCCAAAAGGCTATTCATTGCAGGGCGAGATGATAGCACTGCAAGTACTTTTAAATAGTCTCTTCAATTCTTTGTTATTTTCTGACTTGTCTGCGGGAACACGCTATTCTCTCATGCTCTCGCAATGCCTTTCGATCGCGTGACCCTGCTTCGTCATCTTGCAAATTGCAGGCCTGTATAGATAGTGCACGAGACTGAGCAGGGTACTGCACTGGGAAATCCACTGCATAGTTCTGAACCTCGTTTGTTGAGGTCGAACAGTTGGTGTCAATGTTCTGTTGAAGGCCTTAGTCGACAGGGAGAGTCCAGGCATCGTTCCGAGGAGCTGAAATTTGGTAATTTGTACCATACTGTTCCAAAGACTGTAAAGGCACACCAGCTGAGAGGTTGCGCATGCTGTCTCGAGCTACGGACACCCGATCCTGCCTCTTCATGGTTGTAGACGTACGATACCCTCCACATTGCCTTCCTTTCAGAAGACATCTCTCGCAGGACGGCACTTCTCCAGTGCATTTCACTCGGCTGTACCTGAATTTGTCCTTCATGTCAGCATGTTTGGATTTCATCTAGAAGTAAAGACCCAACGACTTACCTGCAGTTTTCGCATGCAACCGCTGTCTTCGAGCCCCTTCCCCGACGGTTCTCCCGCTTCTGAACACGATTGATGAGGATCTTTGGGATCGGATGAGCAGACACCTCCGCACTACCATTTTCAGCGTTTCTATTCTCGGGGCTTCGGAGCTTTGTAATTCTGTTTGCTGTGCTGGCCTGTCTGGCACGGTCTGCTAATCTTTGAGCAGTGTCAAAGGATCCAGCGCTCCCAACCGCGAAGTCAGCGTCATCGGTCGCTCGGATTCTAGCGAAATATCGAGGGTTCTGCAGAGACGTAGGTGGCGGCGCAAGTGAGTGAAAAGCCTGATGGTTCGCAAGAGGTTTGGGGAGGAGCCACCGAAGACAGCTATCAAGGCTTTCGCTTAGCATCAATTCTGTCGCCAATAGGCAAGACGTGGTTCAACGGATAACCGATCTTGGAGGATTGCACGGTTACCTATCACGGGCGGGAACGCCTCTGCTTTCTGTGTGTATACTAATTTGTCTGTCCCTATCGGCTGTTTCATGGGTTGAGGCGGAGGTGCCAATCTCCCAACAAGGAATCTCAGCACGCCTGCGCTCCTTACAACCTAGTGGATACTGGGAGTATATCGGCAAGCCAGGTAATGCCGCTGAAGTGACTAAGGTGAACTCATCCGCCGGAGGTTGGGACAGAGATCTTTTACGGTGTTTACATTAGCAACCATCTGATCACCATAGACAGCGGGTAGCCACCCCCAGGGAAAAAAGGAGAAGAGGTAGGCTTACTCCATGCATACAAATGCAGGATTAGCTGGCGCCAGCGAAATCCCAGCGGCATTCGGGTCGACCTCTGAACATAGTTTGCACCGACGGGGAGACTCAGTTTTCCTTCGGACTTGGTCAGGGCAGTTAACTGGGTCCCCAGGTTTCACTCGTAGCAGACGTCCAGATTCAAAACACGGCACGAGAGTTTGATCGTCCCCCAGATCTCTGCCGCAGATGTGACATACAAATTCGAGACACATATTGGCGACGTTCTCTGCAGCCACTTCGTAAAGGTACGATGGAATCTGGTTCCAAAGAAAATTGGGGGTAAAGTTGGGGCGTATACACAGAATCGAAGGGGCGTGAATGGATCCTCATTATCGTGAAAGGTGATGGGAATCTGACTTGGCACTGTTAAGTTACTGTCAAGGCTGTCCATTGACAACCACAGAATGATCGGGTGTGCAGGCGCTAAGCCTTGCCACTGTCATATGACATGCTCCTCATACTTTGGGAACAGAAGTGGCAATATAATCTTCTCACCCATAGGCCCATGAGTGAGGGGGAGCAAGAGAACGTGACAGCCCCAGATGAATGATGACATGAAAGCTAAGCCAAGGAATGCATGATATCGTGACCCTCTGTGCCAAAAGAGTCGATGAAAACGATACAGTGCTCCGCCTCCTCGAACCCGTTATCAAAGGGATCGCCTTGAAGTCGGACGCAGGAAAGACTCCGGACTACTCGACTGCCTGACACTCAAGGGTCCGATACAGCATTTGTTGCCCCGGATTTTGGTCAGCGTGTTGGATCATAGGGGTATTGATCACATTCATATGCTGTAGGAGCAACATTTGGCATGCACGAGCAAAATTGAATCCCGGCAGACAGCTCAACAATCGACTGTCATCTCCAATCCACTATATCTCTGCCACACTCAGCTTCAATCACCGATGGCTTTATTAAAAAACCCCAAACCTTGCCTCACCTGCGGCTGCCTTTCTTGAATAGCCCCATACAAACTTCTCATTCTGCTATCTGCTGTTTCGGTACTTCAGTCCTCACCAATATACGTAGACGCCGTTTTTGTCATCATCGTATGATGGCGAGTTTCTGGAAGTCGTTCTGCTAGAGTCCTGTCTTCCAGAAAGGCCCCTGCTGCAGAGAGGCAGAAGGAAATAGGACCCCAGGGAGGATCGAGGGAATGTAGCACAAAAAGGGTGAGATGCTGAGTCAGCTTCTCTTGGCGTTGCAAGCTGCTAGGAACTTCCTCAACTTTCAAGCTCTTGCTTCCAAATTGTGTTTACCTTTCTATTTCCTACATTTCGCTCGACCTTCTGCAATCATGGTAAGAGTGATCCCGAAGTTTGAACCCTCCTATCGCAACACCTCAGCTGACTTGTCCTTCTCCAGGCGCGTAATTCCGAGAAAGCGCAGTCCATGCTCTTTCGTTTTCGAGCCCAACAAGCTGCTTCCCTCGGCATTATCGATGCAGGCCGTACTCGCCGTCCCAAAATGATCACTGAAGTCACAGCAATACCAGCGTGCGAGAAATGGCGTGGCCAGGTTCTCAAAGAGATTTCGCGCAAAGTCAGCAAGATACAAGAGCAGAGCCTGAGCGATTTCCAAATTCGGGATCTGAACGATGAGATCAATAAAGCGATGCGGGAGAAGCATATGTGGGAGGTGCAGATACGAAATTTGGGGGGACCGAATTACATGAGGGGTGGAGGGAAGGTTTACGATGAGGAGGGGAAGGAGATTCCTGGAGGCGGGAAGGGTTATAGGTAGGATCACCCTCCATTGGTCATGGCCTTTGGGAGCTGACGGTCTATGCTAGATACTTCGGTCGAGCACGAGAATTGCCCGGTGTGAAGGAGATGTTCGAGTCGAGCAAGTCAAAAGCACCTGACAAATCCCTGGAGAGCAGAGCAGATCTACGAAGGCAGGTTGACGCGAGCTACTATGGTTACAACTTGGACGAAGAGGATGGGACACTACTGGCTTACGAGGCAAAGAAAGAGAAGGAGGCTTGTGAGAATCTCAAGGAGCAGGGGGACGGGAAGGCCGAGGCGGGCTGGGAACCTCTACCTGGAGATACTGGAGATGGAGTCGGTTGGAGGTTACCTACAAGCGAAGAAGTTCAGGAGGAGCTTGTAGATAGAAGAAGACGACGTCTGTTGGATAAGTTGGGTTGATGTCCAGAAACCCTAATAGACTGTGAACTTAGCGAATTGTCAGTTGAAACCGACATTGATCCTCGCCCATACATCTCAGCCTAAACGAGAGAGTCTAGGTGTGGTGAGATGATCACGGTAAAGCTTGAAAACATAATCTACTCAAAGCTGTGAGGGTTCTTGTTGACTTGACGGGGGAAAGTTTATCCCATTCCGACGGATTAATCGTCGCTGCCGTTTCTCGAGATGGAGAAATGTGAAAGTCTTCAATTTCACCGCATATTGACTGGTATTGCATTCTGTGGTCAGCCAAATCTATAGCTTATAATGGACTTCTCATCACTTCCCAACGACCCTGACCATCCTGCAGGGGCGGATCCATGGCAGTCCTCCCCGCAACCCTCAAGGACAAGCTTTTCTCAACCAGAGTCTATAAGAGAACCTGATTCGCCAACAGCGAAGCATGCGCCACCGACTCCCGAACCTCAGCATCAAGAAGAACGAGATGGAAGTGATCAAGAGTCACCCAATGCTTCTAGCTACGAGGAGCCTCCACCACAGCAGAATGGAGCCGGGAGGACAGCCAGCAGATCAGATACAGCGAGCGATATCCGGTTCCAAGGTCCACCATTGACTGAAGAGGAACTTCGACAACAACAGCTATACCAGCAACGGCAGCAAGAGCGATACCAACAAGCCATCCATGCACAGCAGCATGCGAGAGGTCTTGGGCCTCAGCGATATCACCCGGGCGCCCGTGCTGGGCAGAGGCAGCCTCCTCAATACAAGCTACAAGCGAAAATTACCGGTCTGGAGCGGACGGGGAAGAAGGATCCTGCCATCACATTCGATGTCCACGTGAGTCTATGGAAATGGTCGTGGAGGAATGTTTGCAGGAATCTAATGCGAGTGAAAGACGAATCTCCCCAAATTTCGTACCACACAAGTCAGAGCTATCAAACGCACACACTCCGAATTTGTCAAGCTAGCAGACCATCTGATCTCTTCAAATCCAGAAGCCTTTGTGCCCGCAGTACCTCCAGCTCTAACATCCGCAGGTGCCGGAACAGATGAAGATGAAGCTCGAACCAAAGCCTCGTTGCAAAGGTGGCTCAATTACGTGTGCGGTAATGATGTACTTATGAGAGATGATGAGATGGTTTTTTTTGTTGAAAGCGATGCTGGCTATAGTCCCATGATAAGAATGAAGCAGCCAGCTACTGGGGTACGAAGAAAGGTTATCAAACAATTTGCACCGCCGCCAGATGATACGCCTGAGCTTCATGATGCACGGCCTATTGTTAAGCTTTTTTATCTTGGAACTATGGAGACCGGCCAGAAGGTTGACCGTGTGGTGAAGGCAAGGCGAGGTGAGCAAGCCGTCTAACTCAATTGTGCTTGCACGATTTGCTAATGCGCCGTAGGGCTCGGTCTGGCAGAGTCAGATCTAGGCGTCAAGATCGGCCAACTGTCCGTCCAAGAGACTCATCCAGGTCTCGCCAGCGCATACCGCAAATTAGGCAAAATCATACAAACAACTGGCGACTATCATGCAGCCCAAGGCACAGCCGAAGCTACAACCATTGGCGACCCCCTAAACTACCACTCTTCTGACGCCTTAATCGTCAAAGAAATCCTCACAAACCGCCATATTCTCCTCCGCGACCTCCTCACTGCCCAAGCAGCCACTCGTAACAAACTGTCTGCTGCCGATAGGATCAAATCCAGTAGCTCCGTTCGTCGAGAAAAAGTCGACGAAGCTATCAATGCTCTCGATGAAGCCAAAAGTCACGAACAATACCTTACTCACAAAACACAGCGCGTGACAAGCAACCTTCTGCACGAGAAACGCCGCTGGTTCGCACGTACAGCTGCAGACCTTCGTGTCAGCATCCGCGAATACGTTCTCCGTGAGATCGACTTTGAGCGTCGAACACTGGCTACCCTCGAGGCTGTCCGCCCAGACGTACGAGCTATCGATGCATCTGGTGGCCTGTCACGGTTGGGACGAGAAGCACATCCTACCATACGTAGGACAAGCATGGCGAGCAGTCAGGGCCCCCGAGGAGACGCATGGAGCGGCGTACCAAGGAGGCCTGATGCGCTGGACCGGAGTGTTAGTGGTGGGTTTCCACCAACGGTAAAGGAGGAGGATGGAGTGAACGGTGAAGATGGAGGACGTAAGAGAGCGAGTACCGGAGCGTCAAGCTTGAAGGGCGTGGCAGAGGAGCCAGATGATGACAGGATTGATGCAAAGAATGCGGCTAGTCGATTAGCCACGAGTACGTTTTGAGGAAAGCAAAGAGTGTCAGATAGTTCGGGAAGATCGAGACGACTGGTCTTGTGAATATGTTGTACGATGAAGTGTTTGTATCTCCTATTCTCTCAGAGTCGCGGCTGTCACCAACCTCGCAGCTTTCTTCTCCTCCAATGTCTCAACAGCTCAAGACTTACAACTGCAATCAATCCAACAGTGTTGATGCAATCCTCCACCTCGCTCAATTCCTTTCCCGGACGCAAATCTGCTAACATGGCCACATTGATCATCGATCGCCTCCAGAGACACGCCCACAATCCGACAGGCTTATTTCTTTCCCTCCCCCCGCCCGAAAAGCACCTCAATTCTCTCCTGCAAAATGTTCCTCACAATCTTCTTATACATGCCCGCGCTCCTGTTACTGGCAACGTCTTCTGCGACGTCTTCCCAGTCGACCTGCTCCATGACACTTTCCGCAATGCGCTTCAGCTCCATCCATGAGATGGCTTCTTTCTCCTCCTCTTGCTGCGGCACGGGCTGGTATACGATGGAAAACTTGGGCGTGCGAAGGAAGCGGCGGTGTGGGGAGGGTGAAGGCGTGGAAGGGGCGATATGGGTTCGGTGGCGCTTGATGCATGGGGTTTGGGGGTCGAGGAGTGCGGTTGTGGGGGTGCGTTTGAGGTTCCTCGTGGGGGTCGGGTCGGGGGTTGGCGGTAGATTGGTTTGGATAGTGTTGAAGGTCTTTGCTGACTTTTGCGGCGTGATGGGCGCCTCCTTTGAAGCTGAAAGCCTGCGCTGTTTCAAGGCGGAGGAGTTCTGCTGGAGATTGCGAGCCAATTGGCAATGTTCACGTAAAAGAAAGGATGGAAGGAAGGAAGGACGACTTATTACCTCGCTAGAGTCCGCTCTCGCCCCATCCGGAGCACTGAGTTTGACGTTTCGCTGGTGCTCACTCGGTAGCCTCACGAAGACGTGGGCCAGGCGCACAGTGCCGGCGCCGGCGGGCGTGCGTTGCGAGGGCATGGTATGTGGTTTTCGAAGCAATCGCGGGTGAATGAGAAATCAAAGCAGTGCGCAAAGATCGTCAAGGAGCGAAAGCCGGGCAGTGAACGAAGAACATGTCCGGCAGGAGGAGGTGGTGGTGGCTGGGATGCGTCAAAAGTAATGGAAGTGAGTTGAGATATGCGATACAGATGATTGTAAAAAAAAGCTCAGGTGCTCCGGGTGCCTCGACGCGTCGATTTCATCGCAATGCCGACAAGTGATTTTTTCAATTAATTGATGTGTTGATGCAGGATATAGGATCACACGATCGAAGCAGCCTTGACGCGCAAATACCTAATTGATCGCGTGGCAAGTGGAGAGAGAGAAGCGAGAGGGTGTTCGTCTTGGTCCCACCTCTTTACGCGATTCTGTACTAGCATACTCGTGCAATCCAGATGGGTTCCCTCGCTCACATTTAGCGTCTTGGCACTACTCCAATTTGCTTCGTGGGCCCTCCCGCCGCTAAAGTATTAAACGAGGGAGCATTTCTCTGAAGGGATATCAAGCACGGAATCATAAGGTACCTGAGAGAGATGCCTGGTCAGTATTTGACAGTGGCAAAGGCATTACCTGGGTATATCAGTCAAGGTTCTGGTGATCGAGTCGTACTCGGTGCTCAAAAGACAGCCTCAGCCTAGTCTGCCAACTCACATGCTGCACCCGCTGGTCGACTTGGTGCGCCGTGGGCGCCGTACGCTAAAATCTTGATGCGCGGAGGTACCTCCGAGGCATCCGTTTCTCTTCCTGGCTCTCTCTTTCCCCTCACCCGCTGGGGCAATTTGGAAGATAAAGGTACTTTTGGTCTTTTGATATCGTCGCACCATGACGCAATATCTGCTTCGACCAATTGTGAGGACGAGTGGTAGCTGTACATTCAAGATCGAGATTCTATATGCAACCCCTCCGCCAGTGCCGCCCAGTCTTCCCTGCCACTGTTGCTGTTTCTTTCAACAAGACTCCTACGGAAAATGAATATGCTTGAAATTCCGAGCAAAGCGTTCCATTCTCGCCCCCCATCCCGATCAACAGAGTTCTCCTTGCCGCTTGCAAAGGAATACGTCCTCGTCCAGGCCAGCAGAATTCTCAACCAAGACTGGTCTTGTTCCGCCATCATCTAATTCCCTTCCTTTCTGCCCTCGTTCCAATTCTGGCACGCCGTCTACGAGTGAAGGTCCTTGACATATCTCGTCAGCTTACCCACACTCCCACTCATCAATAACAGGTATCATGAACAACAGCGCCAACAACGCCGATGGCGCGGTGGCAGCCGGTCCAGTATCAGAATCAACAATTGCTGCCGTTGTCTCCAGCATCGTGGACTCTTTATTTTCATAGCTCTCATCGTCGTCATTGGATATTACTCATCTCTTCGGCGTCCTGGGACTACGACTCAAATGACTCAAACAGACCCAGGCAGACTCCGAGAGAAAGCAAAGAGGAAAGGTCCAAGTAAGGCTGTGCTGGAGGCGATGCCGGTATCTATGTTCGGTCGTGCGACAATAGGAGGGGAAGGAGAGAAGGGAAATACTGAGCTCGGAGCATATTTGCCGAAAATCAAGCCTGTAGGCTTGACCAAGGAAGACGTGAGTATCAAGCTGCAAGGTATAGAGCCTACCGCATGCTCACACGTTGATTAGTACAGCGAGGTCTCATTCCGCATGAGGGAAGCTCTCATTGCAGTACCCGAGCCAACGCATGGATCTCACTCGGCAGAACCTCTTCCACAGAACTTGCCGCAACTTAGACGGGCTACGACAGCGGGAGTGACATGCTTGATATGCGTGGATGATTTCATTGACGGCGATCGAATACGTAATCTTCCATGCGGACATGGCTTTCAGCCTGCATGCATTGATCCATGGCTTCTAGATAGGTCGACAGCGTGTCCGTCATGGTACGTGTCTTCCCTGTGTCTCTGTTTTACTGATGCAAATGTTTTGGAACGAGATGATCGTTGACAGTGTTGTACAGTCGGGTAAATTTCCTCCCACTTGATTCTTTCGAGATCATTAACGAGCTGCCGTTCGCAATGAACAACGCCAACAATGTATGATAAGAAGCTACTTATAAAGTCTTGAGGTCCTATCCCGCTAGATTGAGTGACGGGGACTCTCAATTCGGAGGTGGTGAGGGTAGAGCTTGGTTGTGTATACAAGAGTACGTTCTTGGATCGGAAAAGGTACGTTACAGTGATTCCTATTCATAATATTCTGGCTGAACGTATTCACGCAGATCCCCCATGGAAAGGTCTTGGGGTCGTCAGTCCATACTGAGTGCTTGTCTTATCGGGAGTTCGAATGGAAATGCCAAAATGTCTTTGAACTGCCATGATGCTACCATATGCAGAGAAGCCAGATATGCATTTTTAGACGCTAATACCGCCGTTTCTTTTGAGGAAGGAAGCAGCGTGACAAGACATCGGCTTTCACAATACGAGCCTTCCACACTAGGCATACTATTATTGAAGCTCGACTTTCAACAATTTTCCACTCTCACCTTCACCCAACCTGGAGCACGCTCCTCCGGCCAAACTCGTCCCATCTCACTCGGATCCTACCTCCGCAATCGCTGAATATCAGTGAAATCTCAAGGCGTACGGGAATGCACAAATACCGGACACTTTGTCTGTATGGAACAAGAGGACTCTTCCGAGATTGCAGGTACCTTGTAGAAAATAGGGCCGGCATGAGATCCCCTCAGAATAAGATCTGCCGGCCACAGACATTCGAGAACATTTAGTTATAATCTTAAAAATCCAGTACCTAAGTACGTATCGATGGAATGGATTGGAAAGACCAGAGCAGGCTCGGCGAGCTTGACAACCGTTGCATCCGACACCATGAAGCCTAGGAGTACAAAAACCGCCCATGTGAATGAGTCTAGCGCGCAAATTCCACATTCGCTCGCGCCAGGTATTTTAACGGCATGATTTGCCAACCTTGGCTTCGAATTGATGATGTCGCATATAGCGCTGGAAATTCCAAGGCAGTGAAGCTGTTTCTAGAGATGGGCCAAGAAAGAAACTACCAAAACACATGTCAAAGTAGCAGGCCCTCGAAATGTCGAATACGAGAGCCAAGAAATTCTGCGCACTGATGTGATTCCTAAGGCCAACAACCAGCCATAATGATAAGTTCTTGATGGCAAAGGTCTGATCGAAGTCCCACGTGCCCAGAGTGATTGATGATGCGGACTTATTTTCTTGCTTCATCGACTTGGTTGAGTGTTCCGAACGCTCCGAAATTGTGGAGATCGACGGAAGCTCTTCCGCAATGGCACCATGATTAGTCAGCAATCAAGTTACGTACCTCGCACTGGTGATACTGGATCGTGTATTGTGGGGGATTCATACAAGAATGATCTGATCTTCTCTCTCTCTCTCTCTCTTTTTTCTCAATTAATTCTCTTCACCCCAACTCCAAACCACCCCCCCATCACATCAGACACAGCATGAGCGACACGACCCAAGAACCCCAAGGCAGCCTCCAGCAACCGGCCAGTGGCCGCGGCATCTTCGAATTCGGTTCCCACCAGCACCAAAAAGAGTACCCCAAAGACCACGTCCACGAGGACAAAGAGCCCTACCACGAGGGCAAACCGCACAGCCACAACCGGCTCGATAAAGGCGAGCACTGAACCATCCATTCGTTGCACCTGCGGTTTGGCACGGGCAATGAATTGACTATCCGAATGCTTTGACGCGATCCGTCGTCTGCATGGTGGTGCCGCTGTGTTGTACAGCGTCTGACCGGCACGCCTGAAAAACAATAGAGGACAGCAGATCCATTGCGAACAAACTCGCCGCCGAGGAGCAGGTACCAAAGACGTCTCCTGTCCTGAAAATATTTGCCGTGACCCAATATCTGTGCCTCTTCACGACTAAACCTGTCATCAGCGCCACGACCCGCCCGACAGCGAGGAAGTGCAAGAATTGAAAAAGGATCCCACGCTTCCTGTATGCACCTTGTGGCCCATCAGAAGACCCCCCCCCCCACAAACCCTTCAACAATACGAAGTGGAGGCTTTCGTTCCCCAAGTCTGACAAACTGCACACACAGGCGAGAATGCACGGGCACAAGCCGGGGAAAGGAGCCACCATTGACGCGGAGATCAAGGCGGAGGAAGAGGCCGAGTTGGAGAAGAAGGGGCCATATGAGGGCATGGACAGTGAAAAGAACCCGCAAGGGCACGGGCACGCTCATGGGCACGCGCATCATCATTAGACGAGATGGTGTGTGTGTGTGTGTCGGGGGTGATGTGTAATTTGGAGCCGAGGACAAGAATGGGCGAGGATCTCTCTTTCCTTCTTCCCACATGTGGAAAACCGAGATGCCAACAGTCATGTCGTCGCTCTCGTTGATCGCTTTCGTTTGATGGACGGGCTGGTCTTGCTGAAGCCACGAGCCCAGTGATAATTGGATACTATTTTCAATGAACAGACTATGCCTTTCGTCACTATAGGTTTGTCAATAGGGTTGCAGTGGTCGAAAGCAAACTCGATAGACAATGCCCTCGAACGCGCGTGCATCAAAACAACTTGACTCAAGGCAATCACTACGGTTGCTCTCGCTTAGCACTGCGTCCCAAAAGCCACATCGCTTCGGCCTGTGCCAGCCAGCGAGGGCGCCCATCTCATTCTCAATGTCCGGGCAGCCGATCGCTAATAATCCTTTCGCTTGCTTGGTCCTTCCAGAAGCAGTCTGGCCGTATCAGAGGGCCCCACGGTTGCACCTTGACCAATCGACGAAGAAATGGCAGCTTTTGTGCGAGAATCAGGGTGTAGACATGTGTTACGTTGCGACAATCGATGGAAGCTCGGGAGACATCCTCGCCGGTCGGAACGCTCTTTGAAGCCGGAATCCTAGATGCTGCAAGCGCGTGTAATGCAGAACGACGCGTGCCTACGGATGTGTGCGCCAGCATGATGCCTTGATTGAACGATCTGTGAATCGAATTGTGTGAGGAGCGAAAGACACTTTTCGACCTTTGCGTGAACCATGTCCGTGTGACCGTGGAGCGCAATCAAAAATCATGCATGCACCGGATACGGCTACACCGCTCGCACACAAGTCGTGACTTGGTATGCACTGAAGTCTGATCGCTGAAGGACCTGTTTCTGACGCGGCCCGCCATTTGAAGCGTTGGAGAGCACAGAAGCTCGTAAGTAGGTCGTGGCGGCCATTTTGAGTTTGAGTCCTTGTGGAAGCGCTGATGGACAATTACTGATGTTAGAGTTTTCGGAACGTTCGACGATGTCCCTAAATACGACCAGGAATGGAGTAGAAGAATGCGGGTTGGCATAAATGTTGACAGCACGAGCAGGTATCACGATAAGCCATTGAGGTTACGTTCGTGTATCTTCTCAGCTACCATACGGGTTGCTGAGACAATGAGCTTATGTTCCTTCTCATGAATTCTTTCCTCCAATTTCTCGATGTTCTCGTCGACACCTTTGATAAATGGTATCTCCTCTACCTGTCTTTACTGTTACGAAGATCCTTGGTCGTCATGGAGAAAACAGAAGGCGTGGACTCACAAGTATTGGCTCCCCCATGTCTACTTCTGAAATAACGTAGTGAATCATGATGCCAGTCTTCTCAATCTTAGCCTCAAGCCATGCCGTATGTGCTCGCTCAATAGCCTTAGCGCCGTTGAATTGCCCCTGATCATGTCAGGCTTGACTGTTTTTGAAACAGGAAAGGAGTTGCAGCCTACCGGCAGCGCAGGATGCAAATTGATAATGGGAACGTTGGCCTCAGCAAGCGGGTCGAGAAATGTGTCCGCCAGAATAGACATCCAGCCCGCACAGATTACCATGTCTGGCTTGTCAGCAAGGACCATAGCAGCAAGGTCTTTATCGTATTCCTTTCTAGCGTTGTCTGCGTATTTTTCTCTGTACGGTATCAAATTGCTATGAAAGGAATCAGCATAGCCGCAGTAGGACTGAAGAAAGGAGCGGATATAAACAAAGACTCACTGGTAATGCGTAGGTACTGAACTTTCCTTCGCTCGAACAAGTCCATGAGCGTTTTTGCGGTTTGATATTACTCGGACAATGCTGCAATTTTTCAGAGCATCGTTCCTGGCGTCGATTAATGCCTGCAGATTAGTTCCTGCCCGAAGTATCAGAACATTGCCACCGTATCTCGACTAGAGGCCATATGGATTCTAATCGGAAATGAAAATAAGACGAACCACTGCCTGATATCAAAACCGTGATTCTGACATGGTTGGTGTCCGCCATGATTCTTTGAGATGGTTGTTCAAAATATGAAGATCAGTACTGGCTGGGAATCCCAACTTCGGATATATCTCGGTTTTGTTCAATCAGATCACGAGTACGGAGTATCTTAATCAGAATATTTGCAAAAGCGAGAAAGGATTTACAAGAACTTTAACGAACAAACGTAGATGGTTGATAGATTGATTGATTGATTGATTTTTTTATTTACATATTTATTTATATATATTTCTATCTATTTATTTCAAACAGACACTGTTAGAGAATACTTAGAATAAAAACTACTCTTGGTTTGGGGTGAATTTTTCGGGTTCGAGATGAGTTTTTCTCAGCTTCCGAGCCGTGGCTTGGCAGATTCTAAGTACGCTTACTTTACACTATGGATTGGTTCTGTTTACTCAGCGGCCGAGACTGGGATGGCTGTTCACGGAAACTACTTTAGTGACCTCATGTAGGTACCTCAGATACAAGGTACCTACCACCTACATATAAGTACCGCTCCACTACAGTTTCCTAAGCCCGTTAAGCCGGTCAGCAATGATAACGTTAGCGGACTACTTAGCTCCTCTGACTATCAATATGTATGTATCTTACAGTCGTACGAGTAATATATATTTCCACC
Organism: Alectoria sarmentosa; assembly: GCA_009733775.1. Taxonomy (NCBI): domain Eukaryota; kingdom Fungi; phylum Ascomycota; class Lecanoromycetes; order Lecanorales; family Parmeliaceae; genus Alectoria; species Alectoria sarmentosa. Next base: position 141,838 of record WOGZ01000009.1, read on the forward strand.
TGCTCTCTTCCACCAGCGATAAGCTTCTGTCTTGTCGCACAATTCGCGCTTCAAGTCTCATAGCAGCATGGCCAAAAACGGATATGCAAGCTCGCCGGACGAGCAACAAATAGCGCAAAGCACTTACATCAAGCCTCGGGCGCGCCTACTCCATGATCCCGCCGTCACATTCGAGGAGTACCAACACTACGCCAAGCGCACGAGAGAAGAGCAGGATCATCTTGCCTCTCCAAAGTTGCGATGGCGACAAATCATCAATCGCTCCACCCACAACGAGGACGCACTCCGAATGGATGCTGTCACCGACGGAAAAATTACCGAAGTGCCGGAATTCAACATTGGAAACGAGGAGAACCGCCTGCAGATTAGCGACGAAGAATGGTCAAACGCCAGTCGTGCAATGCGCACAGCATCTTGTAAGTCATCATATCTACTCTATCATTTCCCGATCCTGACCAAATTCGGATTCTCAAGACACATCTGGAGAGCCTTGACTGCTCAGACATGTCTGGGAGTTCACATGTCTTCTTCAAAAAAGAAATACTGACTCGGAAATCATAAAGCGGGCGCCGTCTTCTACCTCATTACGACCGACATTCTCGGTCCGTATGGCGTTGGTTTCGCCATGGGAACACTGGGCTGGGGTCCTGGAATAGCTCTATATACAGTCTTCGGCTTCATGGCTGGCTACTCCGGCTATCTGATCTGGCACGTCTATCTTGGCCTCGATAGCTACGAGTTCCCTTGCCGCAACTACGGCGATCTTGCCTTTCGTACCTGGGGTAAGCCTGCCCGCTACGTGACCAATATCATGCAAGCTTTGGGCCTGCTCCTCATCCTCGGCCAAGTGACAATTCAATACGGCCAGAACATAAGCCAAGCCTCCAGATTTACCCTGTGCTACATTGTCTGTCCCCTGCTGTTCGTCATTGGTGGCTTCTTCATGACCCAGATCCGCACTCTAAAAAATTACGGCCTCGTGGCCAACTTTGCCGTCTGGTTGACCGTTTTGACCATCTTCATAACCATGGGCGTCATGGCCCATAGTCCTCCAAATTACCCAATCAGTATCCTGGGCTCAGCAGGCGCGACCGTCGACCCAACCACCATAACTCCAGATGCGCAGGGCAACTACCCGCCCATAATCCACTATGGGGGCCTCCCTGCCCCAAACCTCGTGGGGTCCATCAATGGCTTGCTGTCCGGCGTGCTTGCCTACGCTGGAGCGCAGCTCTTCGTCGAATTCCTAGCGGAGATGAAACGGCCAAGAGACTTTCTCAAAGCCATGTGGGGAGCGCAATTCTTCATTTTTGCCGTTTACCTGATCTATGGATGCTACGTCTATCATTTCCAGGGGCAGTACTCTTACCAGTAAGTCAAGAGTCTCTTGTGACACCATTCGGCCGACAATTATCCCGCAGCATGGCCTCGTACAGCCTCGCCAAGACCCTCCTTCCTAGCGCTGAAGCTGAGTTACACACTGACATCTCACTGCCGCTTAGAATCAGCTATCAAGGCATCTCAGTCTACGGCTGGCAAACAGCGTGCAACATGATTTCCCTCATTGCCGCCCTCATCGCCGCTGGATTGTATGGCAACATCGGCATCAAAGTCTTCTACAACAATATCCTCATGGACATCTTCAATGCGCCGCCTCTCATCAACCGCCGCGGCAAAATCTTCTACGCCGCCATCGTGCCTGTCTGGTGGATCATCGCCTTTGTCATCGCGGCGGCCATCCCTGACTACTTTGGCTTCGTCAGCATCATATCCGCCGCGTTCTCGTTGAACCTGACGTACACGCTTCCGCCGCTCTTCGCGGTCGGGTATGATATCCAGAAGAATGCGCAAAGAGAAGGTGAAGGGTTCAGTCCGGTTACTGGGGAGGTGACGAGACACGGGACGACGGTGCAGCGCTGGATGCGTGGGTTCATGAGTGGAGGCCCGGTCCAGGTCGCGCAAAATGTGTGGCATGTGATTTACTTCTTTGCCTCGCTTGCTATGTGCGGCTTGGGCATGTATGCTGCTATCGAGGGGTGAGTGACTCTAGAGAATTCATGCGAAATGGAATCTAGAGCGTTACTGACTACATCTGCCGTGCTTGATAGGATGGTCATAGTTTTTAACAACCCGCAGGTCAATTCGTTCTCATGCGTATCACCTCTCAATCTGAACGCTTGATGATACGTCGAGGGTCATGCTAGAGTCAGCTTGGCAAGGATGTCTGACCAGGTCATCATTATCTTTATACAATCTTCAATCTGGAAAGTTGATGTGTTATTTTTCGCGTTATCTTGTATTGTGAGATTTTGTAATAACGAAAGAAATAGAACTGGCGAAATTTGAATAGGAAATCGCTTAAAACTCATTTTCCGAAATAAGTATACCATATAGTTACTTACCGTTGCACCAGTTGTGAAGTAAATAAATCTTCCTATGAGATTACCAGTCGCCTAATCGACTCACTTTATTTACTCGACAGTATCGTTGTATTACGACTCGTGAATCTCTGCGCGAGAGTCTTTAAGCCCAGGAACATCATCCATATCTTGACAGTGTATGGTACTACTATTGTAAAGATATTTTCACATACTTTGAAAATTGGTGGCGGCATTAACATCAAGTACGATGATTTGTCAGCGTGATTGTAGGGCAGTCTTGGCAATGGTAATTAGGTATGCTCGGTGTTACAAAAATAAACTGCACTGAGGCGGTATCTTGGAGTCGAATGGTTCTTCAACAATCCAACGTACGCTCGTACTTTCCGCTACAGAGATCTACAATTAATCGAGTTGATTAAATCATAAGTCAAATGGATTATGATCGAGACTTTCGTTGTCGAGCCATACAAGTTGATAGAAAGTGCATTCTGCGATTTTCGCTGGCGCTCTGCAATTTATTTTTGTAACACCGAGGTATGTACCATAGTAATTAGTAGGTAAACACATCATTTCTACTTACATTTATGAAATACTCTCAATCTATCACGATAATCAAAAAGCACTGGCCCTGTCAAGAGACGAAAAGGATTATGAATTACGCTAAATCCGAGTTTTGCCCCCTTATGAGTAGGTAAGATACTTAGGTACCCACGTTTCCCATAGCCGAATTCAGCCCTACCATGTGGCCCCCCCCCTGTCAACGAAGATAAGTAAACAATCGTTGGCCAAAGTCAACAATTGCCTTCCACATCCCACACACGCGCGCCCACAGCATGATCTTCAGATCATAGCCCGGCCCATCGTATATACACACATCCGCCATGCTCCTCTCCAGTAGCCAAATCTCCGTCGCCACCTCTTCCGGCGTGGGCAAGTCTCCCCTTACCCCTTACCCCTAACCCCCATCGCCCCACACACCCCCTTCTTCATCCCCCACACACACACCCCCTCGTCTCGTCTCAACTCGTTAACAAAGCCGCAGTCTTCATCTTCACCACGCTCCTCTTCCTGTCCGGCTACATATTGCAACAGCAAACCGTGCGCTCCCTCCAACTCGCCCTGCACCCTCCTCCTCCTCCTCCTCCTCCTCCTCCTCCGCTCACCACGCCCGCCCTCCCCGCCACGAACGACCCCGCGCTGCCGAAACATCTCGGCCGACCGCCGCCCGGACGCCGCCCCGGCTTCTTCTTCTTCTTCTCCGACCGGTTTCTGTCGCGGAACAGGCCGCGGGGCGGGTGGGCCAAGGTGGCGTACGTGCAGTTGGTGCGCCGGCACGGGGACGTGTGCGGGGCGGTGATGGGGATGCGCGAGGTGGAGCGGGGCGAGAGCATGGCGCAGAGGATCATCATGTATCCGCGGGAGTGGGATCGGGAGATGCTGGAGGAGAAAAGGGATGGGGATCGGGATGGGGATGGGAAGGGGGAGGAAAGGAGGAGGAGGATGGAGACGAGCCGGCGCTTGTTGAGGAAGGCGGCGAGGGAGTATAGGGTCATTCTGCATGCTGTTGAGTCGGTGCCGACGGCAGAGGGGAGCGAGGCTTTGACGGCGGAGGAGAGATATCCTCTGATGAATCTACTGAGTCTGGTCCATTACAATCGGCTTCTCTTCCTACAGCCTAGCGGATTGATACTCGACTCCACGCCCTTGGATCTGCTATTCACGCTGCCAATGGAGAAGCCTCTACTGGGCCTCTCTGCGCCAGGAGACGAGAGCATGCAGCCCGCTATCCTTCTCTTCGAACCCTCCAAAGAAACGTACCTGGACGTCATTTCCTCCCTGCCCGAAGGCGCCTACCCCGACTCGGAATTCCTCCAACGGGTAACCATTACGCCGGCACCGGCAGACGGCGGGAGTCCAATGACGTTGCTCGCTCAGACCTCAGGACTGGATGATGTAGATGGACAATTCGACGCCGCCGACTTCCTCGACACGACAGCGTACGTCCGGCTATTGGACGCGGATCTACCGGGACCGCAGTACGACATCCCACGGCAGGATTACGTGCGAGCGATGCCCAGACCCAAGCAGGCTCGGAAAGCGTGGGAAGGGGTATACGAACGGTTCCGAGAGGCAAGAATGGAGGTATGCGGGTTGGATTTGGAGCCTGTTGAGACGCATGGATTGGAGACGCAAGAAGGTCGCTTTGCCAAGAGAAAACGTTGAGACGCACTGCACGAGGATTTCAGACGTTGGTAAAGGGAAGGAGCAAGAAGAGGCGGAAGCGGATAATGCGAGATAATGCCATGCAAGCATGGTTCGGGACAGGGACGTGTTTCTTTCGTCGTTGTGGAGGTGGTTGGAGATGGATTTCCTGTTGGCTACCAAACACTCGGAATTTGGGAGGATTCTCGTAAAAGTTCCATTGGCGGGATAAACGGTCATCAAATCGGCATTAGGCGGATTCGAATCCCGGAGGATCTACCCAAGACTCAGTCCTGCCTCGCTCCATGTGGGAATGCCCGCGATTGGCAGCGATAGTCTTGGACCAGCATGTCCATATACTTTCGATCATGCATTTGACCCACAGGTTGATCGGCAACGCACATACCCTTGGACGTCAATGCATGTGCTTATGTATGTGTTTTTCAACTTGAACCCACCACTCATGAATGACGATTCCTCCATACACCCACCCACCTACCTTTTCCCAAGCCTCGCTTCCGCTGCCCTTGCTCTTCGCTCGCGCTCTACCATCATGCGCATCTGAGGCGTCATGCCTCTCCCGTCTTCCTCCCGGCGCTCTTCCGCTGTCTTCTCCAACCCCCCTAGCCCTCTTTCAGCTTTTTTCGACCCCTTGTCTATCACTCTAATCTCGCCTTTCAATCGGTCTTCTTCGGCCTTCCTCCTCTCGAGTTCAGCTTTGCCAGCTTCCGCACGCTCATGCTCTTCCCTCTTATCAGCCTCTGCTTTTGACATGGGAGCAGGGATGTGAGCTGCATTCCAGTTCCATTTGCCCTCTCCTAGTTCGCTGCGCGCAACCCTGAAGGTATCTCTAGTTCCTCTCTCCCCAGCTAAATCGAAAGCAGGCTTCCCCTCCTGATTGACTACCGAAGGATCAACTCCCGCTTTTGTCAGCAGCGCGAGCACAATTGCTCGGCTGTTGATAGAGGAAGCTAGATGCAAAGGCGTAGGAGCATGATGGTTCGCTTGGGTTGAGGAGGGGTAGAAAAAGAAATTAGGGGAGAGCGAATTGGTCACAAGGTAGGAAAGAAGAGCAGAGGCTTTGGAGCGGCGAATCAGAGCTTGTAGTTGCGTAGTGTGCAGGTTGGCTGCTTCTTCTTCTTTCGAGGGCTTGGGTTTAGCTTGAATCATGGGCCCTTTTTCGGGGGACGAATTACGATCAGCCTCGGATTGTGCAGCAACTGCTGCTGCCATGGTGAGAGCACCTTCGTCAACCTCGCTAACTTTGACACGGGTTATTTCGACGAATGCACGCATCAATTCGGCTTGCGTAGCACGTCTTGTGCTGAACGGGAATGTGCGATTCCTTGAATCATTTTGCCGTAAAACTTGGTTCTCATAAGGCCCAAATAGTATACGCCGATTCGAGCTGCCAGTAGCACGGACGAAGATGAGTTGAGAGGCGCCAATTAGATCTTTCCACTCTCTTAGAAGCACACGGATCTCTTGCTCCAAAGCGACTTCATTGTATCGACGTAGAGAAGAGCCCGCAGAATGAGCAGCTCCTTTAGCGGAGTCGTTGGCAGATTGGGCGCCGCCTTGTTTGCGGCGAGTCGTATAACGGTGGAAGGTCTTATGAGCGATGACGAGCGCCTGACGCTGTTCGGTGCCTGCAGATTGTTTTCCAAGTTTGGGGGCGAGGGAGACAATCATTCCAGCAAAGTGGCCGCCACCAACCATACAAAGGAAGATTTGCGGACTGGTCATCGTGGAGGCAAGTGGTACACCATTTGAGCTATCGGAAGGCGAAGGTTTTGTGGGGACCGGGCGGAGTTGCTTTTTGCGAACAACGTCAACAGTATCAGGCTCTTCTTGTTCTGAGTTTGTGAAGAGCGCTCTGTAAACGCCCAGAGAGGTATTAGTAGGGAGTAGAGGGGTCGAGAACCATATTAGTGGAGGTTTGCCGGAGCCTCTTATCCGTTTCTTGGACATGAATTCTTTCTCTGAACCTGGATTGCCAAAGTGAGCTTGCTTCTTCAGCAATGCACTCAAGATGCTCTCTTTTGCTCCCTCGCCATCAGCTTCAGACTCCGAGGACTCCAGTTCCGACCCGGAGATACTCTCATCCAACTCATCAACCAGATTTCCGAATTCATTATCCGTGATAGACTGTGCACCTCTAACCTTTTGCTTCAGGTTGTAGTTGTGCCAGTCCGATTTGACATGCAGACGCTGCTCTTGAACACTTGGAAAGGATGTTCTGCAGAACTGACACGATGTCGAGAGCTTTGTTTCCCCGCCCGGTCTTCCTACATCATTTTCTGGTGCGCATTTAGAGACTTGGGGAGTATTGTCGATTGAAGCAGGTAAGATGGTGGGATCTTTGAGGTGGAGAGTCACCAGTAGCTCTTGGGGTAAGGCAAAGACTAATTAAGTGATCAGTGTCGGTAAGGCGACAGGAGCGAACTTCATACCGTATAAAGGCCTCCTCAGCAGCTCTTCGGCATTTTCGGACATGGTGCTTGTATTTTGTTAGATACCAAGAAGGAACGTGTACGTTGAGGATGTTGAGATTGAAAGGCACAGGGAAAAGCAACCAAAATGGTGCAGTAGTGCCTTGGGTTTCGGCTGCGGCTAGCGCTCTGTGTCTAAATCTCGATGAAGAGTAGAAAGTCACGTTGGCATCTGTTACTGTGAAAGAAGACACAAATAGTCAATCGATCAAGAGGCTACAAGAAGTGTAATACCGCGAGAAACATGAGGATTGAAGCTTTGAAACCTTGGTAGAGCTAGTCGTATCGTCATACATTTTCCCATAGTATTACTGCCTGTTTTCTTCGCTAACGTGAAATGCAGCCAGAATGTATCAACTCCCAAAGTCTATGCAAGCTGACAATAATTCGCTGGGAAGCTCCCGTGGACTCCGTTAAGCTCCCCTTCCCACCAGTCGTCCGTGCTTTCCGTCTTTTTGGTAACCTTTATTCGATCACCTTCCCTGAACACCAAATCACCGTGTCCCTGACCTGCGAATTCATAAAGAGCTGTCACCCAGGTTCCTTGCGCTGAAGGAATCCTCTTGGGTGGAGGTGGTGGCGGCTTCTTTTTTCCCGCTGCAATCGAAGCCATAGCCATGGAGGAATTCGATGGTAGCCGGTCACGATTGAAGTAGTCCCCGCGAGGACCGGCCGGAGCATGCATCGCTGGATCGCCTGGTGATGGACTTGTAATAGCTGATGAGTTGTAATTCGGTGTGGCTAAGCCCAGCGAGGTTTGTGAAGGAACGGATGATATCCTTGGTCGCGGATTCTCGCTGTAGTCCGGTGAAGGTGGCTCTGACGAAGCACTCGTAGCTGGGGAAAGAGCCATCAGCGCATTAGACTGGTTACCGCTTGGCCGTCGTTGCGCAGAGATACCATTGCGTACGTTACGACTGCTCATTGAATTATGGGGCTTGTCCTCTATGCGTGACTGACTAGGATGGCGCTGAGAGGATATGCCATTGCGAATGTTCAGGCCGGTCACTGAGCCATGTGGTTTTTCTTCGATTCTCATCGACATCCGTACAGTCTTTCCTCCGGCAATGCAAGCTATGCTCTCGACCTCTTGCTTGACCGGCCGAAAGTCTACGTCCCAAGTGGACATGATTGCATTCGCGGAAGGTGGAGGATCTGGAAAGCTCTCTCCATCGCAGAAGTCGTGTAAGAGTGTGTAGGACTGGGCAAGGAGCGTATTTTGTGTCATGATCTGGGCTGCGAGGAGATGGGGGAGGATTGAGAACGCGGCGGTAACGACAGGTGGAAGACTAGACTTGAGATGATCATCTGCAACTTGGTATTCCTGTGACTTGATCAGCATCATACTTTCCATCATATCGCTCAAACGCCGAAGAGAGAAAGTGTGCAAAGGTTGGTCAAGGGCGGATCCGGGTGTGGGACATGTTCTAGTTCCGATCTAGAATAAACCTCAACGTACATCTTTCGCTCTGATCAACTCTGCCTCAGCCTTCTCGAGAGATGCATTATCCCGATCCGATCTCTTAGTCTTGCTCCTCCCAGTTTCGACTCGCTTTTGATACTTCTCGAAGTCCAGCTGTAGAAATCAGCGTTATGGTTGACCGGTTGGTTGATGATGGTCCCCACCTTCTTATCTCCTCGTTTCCTGATGACTTTCTTCATTGGCTGAATGCAGTCTTTCGCTTCCATCGCAGGCTTGATGATCCGTGTATCGACCATGGCCACCTCTTCCAGCAGATCTGTCCGGAGCTCATCATAAGACGTGTGAAACTTGATCGTCCTCTCCATTACATGATGGGGCGTTATCACAGGCTCGTGGCCCGCGTAATTCTCGTCGGCCCCAATGATTGGAGAGTACATGGTTTGGAAGCCGTTCGCGAGTCGCTGCTGTGTACCCAGTATATCCCTCCAAGAGTCTCTCCAAGCTTTGGCTGCGTCGATGATCTGACGAATGAGTATCAACATACTTATCTTAGCAAGGACAACACTGTAGCATACCTTGGCAAGCATCTTGTCAGCTTCATCGAAATCGTTGAGCAGTACTGCGACTTGGGTTTCATCCGCACTCCTCGGCAAAAATTTGCCAAATCGCCTTTGCATGCTCTGCATTTTGGTGGCTTTGAACGTGGCAAGACGGACTCGTATTCTACTCAACTGAAGAGCCTACATTGAATCTTCATAGAGAGGTCTCGTGAACTTGAAAGTCCACCAAGACAAGAGGTGTCGTCGTTGATGTTGATCTCCCATCGATTGAATTTCCTGAGATGTAAGCTTCAACCCCACACGCGGCCAGCCAGCCCTATCACTCATCAGATCGACAAACCCGAGCCTTCTCGGATGCGAGCCATTTGACGCCGAGGCGCCTTTCCTTGCGCGTTAGTCCTGATATTTGATCTTTGAGCTTCTAGTTAATTCCGACAGCAATGCGTTTCATCTTGTGGCTTATAACCATAGCCTATGAGACCGAACAGACATCGGTATTGCGCTCAATCTAAAATCTGGAACAGGTTGGCAATTTTGGAGTTTCTCAGGTTCCTGAGCACGCCAAGGCCCCGACAGGCTACAGCTTCTACTTCGATATCGGAAGGCTCTCCACACAACACTGAGTTTCTGGGCGGACATACCTCCTGACATTTTATAATGCCAGGTTCATTGAACTTGGACTAAATCCACCAATCAAAGGATATCTCCCGGTTCGCATACTAAGCTGAACTTGGGCGCTTTGTCAGCAATGTTGGAAAATCAAGAAAGCCCCTCGGGCCTTCCTGGCTCACCTACAGTACATACTTGCCATGGACCCCCACTGTGTCCAATGCCGGTCGATAAGCGTTCCCGGATTACCTGGATTTGATCCCTGTAGGATGATAAGTGATACGATGCACTGTCCTCATAGAAAATGACCGTGGCAGTAGGTGGGGGTATGTGGGAACATTTCACAATCCATCAGATTGCTTACGCAATGCCCATTAGAACCTGCTCTAGCTGGAAGCACGTGCGGTAACCTACCGCTCTATTCAACCACCCAGGGACAGTGTTATGTCAAAGCACAAAGTGTAAATTGTGCAGCCGGGCAACCTCGGGCTTGGCCAGGCTGCATGCTGAAAGCCTCCTCATGATTGCATTTGGCGCAGGGCAATTCTCCGATTCAGTTAATTAAAGCGGAAATTTACCTTACCCCTTAATCCCTTCTCCCCATGTAGGATGGTTTCAATCGTCGAGGTGAATGCCGAAGCGGTACCTGCCTGGGCCAAAGCAAAAGAAAATGAAATAGAGTACGTGTGCTTCAGGGGCAAGAAATGCTTACGTAGCTATGTTCAGCAAGCTCACGCTAACTAAGGATCTTGAATCGTTCACGTTTGATATATGAAAGACTTGTGGTCTGGCAGCACGAATAGAAACGTTCCAGGCGCTTGGTGCGCTCATGGCCCCACCTACCTAGGCACTGGCTCTAGCACTGGTGAAATAATTGCGCTTTTCCCTTGGCGCCAAAAATCGGCAGACAATTTCACCGATGCCATACCTGTTTCTGGCTTTGTTTTACCGATGACACTGACAATTCGTGGAGTTGTGATTTGTGCAAAGTGGACACATGGGCAATATGCAGGAACCTTGCAAAATTGTTCCATTGCTCTGGATTAGGGGGTCCAAGGTGTAAATGCATGGCAGGCCCAGAAGTGATGAATCGCGAAAAGGATGGAAAAGCGTCTTTCGGACAGACCCACTTTATGCAGGGTGAGGCAGGGCATGATTCGGCTTTTGATCTTATCTCTCTGAAACGATCGGCGCCACCCGTGTGAAAAGGACGCCGAGGGGGGGGCAGGGTAGGAATAACAATAACGGCGGAGGGAACACCGCAACGGGTGACACGATGAACAGGGATTAGGGAATGTGATTTTCACATGATGGGCTGAAAAAATAAGTAAGAATAGAAGAAGAAAATGTTTATTATTGAAAAGATATTTTCTGCGTGGCAACCAAATCCTAAAGAAGTCAAGAGTTAGCCGAAGATCCAGGTGTTAAAAAATGTTAAAGATGATAGCTTGGACGCCCCTTCCGGGGAACCTTAATTCAACCTTGCTGCGCTGTAGCCTGTAGTCTGTAGCCTGTAGCGTTTTCTTGCCAGCATCGGCCTCTGTCGGCCAATTATTGGGATATTGGGATAAGATGACGACCATTGTCTTTCTCACTTGCTTCTTCCAGCTCATTTTTCAATTATAGTCTCCATCTACCTATCACATCTTGATCTAATACTACCACACCATACACACACCAACCAACCAACAAACCAACACACTTCACACTCTCAAAATACATCCACCGCAAATACACCTTCTTACTTGAAAAATATTAGCATCTTCCACCCCTAACCCAATTTGCCAGTGTTCTGGAACAGGAGATGCCCAAGCGTTCAAACTCCTTGCGAAAAGTATCCTTCCCTGCCTCAGTCCCCATCCAGTGTCACAGACCATACCACCAATTCCCCAAGAGGCCTACTGCTAAACATCCCCCTTCTTCATCGCCGTGATTGGTCCAAGAGTGAAAAAGTAACCTCTGCTCCACAACTTCGTCTTTCTACCCAATCATGAAGACCTGGGATCGGTCGATAGGCAACGTGCATAGATCGTACCGGGCTTTTTGGATTGCACCTATCGATCAAGCGCATTCAAAGCTTCATGATCTACCAGAAGCCTTGCAAGACCTGCCAAGGACATGGCAAAGCTGCCATGACTGATGAGGGAAAGGAAAGGAAATTTCCAATCCCAAACAGAGGCAAGTCTAGGCGGCCAGAACAAAGCGTTGGGACTGGGAGACATGCGCGATGACGCATCTTGCCTTTCCCCTCCGCTCCCGGTACTGTGTGTCAAGCTTGCAGGGTACCTTCCAAGGTCGCCACTAACAAGGTACCGGAGAGAAGACTGACGATCTACATGTCTGATTTGGGACAGTCGGTGCTGAAATTAAGTGGCCCGGCAGCTAGCCGTCCGCAAGTCATACCCCTGGCAGCCATCCATTCGATGTTACTCCGATGGCGGTTGAAGAACTCAGAATAATCTTCCTCAAGCATATGCGTTGGGCACATCGTTGTCACTTCCTTCTGCTAATCCTCCAATTTAACCTAGTACACTCTACGAACTCTATATGATTCAACACGTTGTGGCAAGCAGGGGGTACGCTGGTACAACGGTACGTGTCTCAGGACATTCATACTTAAATCAACAATGCCTGACCACTTCTTCTATTGAATCTTGTTGTCCATTTCTCATCTCTTTCTCCCCCCCGCCCCCCTCCTCCAAACCTCTGCAAACCCCTGTGCGTCGATATAGTCTTCGTCCTCCCCATTCCTTACTCATGACGGGTTGGAGTGAGCCCTGTGTCACCTTCTCTTTTGTCTAGGCCAAGATGCTCATTGCATCTTGCATGCGGCCATTAGCCATCGTAGCGACACTCTTCATCGGTGCTTCACTATGTATACAGTACGATCCAGAGCAAGTGCTATGGAACCTCAACCAAAACCAGACGGCTACCGATGTGATGGACTATTGGGGCCAATGGGAGAATCACAGTAAGGGCAATACCTCTTCAAGCTGTGTCTTTGCTGACCCTATTCAGCATACACTCCCTCACCAGACAATTGGAGATTCCCCTTCTACACCCTCATGCTCGATCGATTCGTGAACGGCGACCCTACCAATGATAATAACAACGGCACCGCTTGGGAACATGATCTGACGGGAACTCAGTTGAGGCATGGAGGGGATATCCAAGGCCTTATGGACACGCTCGACTACGTGGCTGGCATGGGGATCAAGGCCATTTATTTCGCTGGAAGTCCCATGATCAACTTTCCTTGGGGCTCTGATGGGTTCAGTCCGCTGGACCTGACTCTCCTGGACGCTCACTTTGCCACGATCGACATCTGGCGGCAGTGTATCGACGAGATGCACGCTCGGGGAATGTATGTTTTGATCGACAACACCTTCGGTACGCTAGGAGACTTGATAGGATTTGAGGGGAATCTGAATGTTTCCACGCCCCTTAATTACGGAGAATGGAACGCACAATGGAAGACATCGAGGAGATATCATGATTTCGATTTTGACAACTCTGAGCTGTAAGATTTCTGCCATGAAATGACTGCTAGGGATCCCCGTGCTAATCGTTCTCAGCGATACTTGTGACGTCGAATATCCTCGCTGGTATAACGATTACGGGGAGCAAGTCACCGGCAACGGCAGTGAGTACCTTGTCGGTTGCCGTGATAGCGAGTTCGATCAATACGGAGACATTGCCGCCTTTGACATATATCCCGAATGGCAACGACAGATCTCCAAATTCGCGTCAGTTCAAGATCGGTTGCGGGAGTGGAAGCCTTCCGTTCTATCTAAGATTGAGCATCTTTCTTGTCTTCAAATCGCTAGTAAGCTGCTGTTCTAGCATTACAGAAGTCAACGCTAATGCGATACAACTCTAGTGTTGGATATTGATGGCTTCAGGATTGACAAGGGCCAGCAAGTTACGGTTGACGCCGCGGGACACTGGTCAAATTTTATTCGCGGATGTGCTTCCTCTCTCGGGAAGGATAACTTCTTCATACCAGTATGTGACTTAAAGTGGTCACAACAGAATGGTCGCTAACCCCTCAAATTAGGGCGAAATTGTTTCAGGCAATGCTTTTGGGGCTGTCTACCTAGGCCGTGGCAAAGAACCAACTATGGCCGTAAACGATACCAACAAAGCTGTTCAATTAACGACGGAGACAGCGGACGATTCGCTCTTCATTCGCGACGCAGGCCAAAATGCGTTTGACGCTGCTTGCTTCCATTACTCAACCTATAGATCATTGCTGAGGATCCTGGGAATGGATGGTAACCTTTTTGCGACCGGAGAATCGCCTACAGATTTCATCGTCGCTTGGAAAACTTTCGTTCAGACAAACGACATGCTCAACGCGAACACGGGCAAGTTTGACCCAAGGCACATGTATGGTGCGCAGAATCAGGACAATTTCAGGTGGCCGACCATCGTCAATGGCACCCAAAGGCAGATTCTTGCCAATTTCATTACCACGTTGCTCTTGCCTGGTATCCCATTGCTCGAATGGGGCGAAGAACAAGCCTACTACGTCATGGACAATACAGCGAACAATTATGTGTTTGGTAGACAACCTATGTCCTCAGCTACAGCGTGGCAGGACCACGGATGTTATAGTGTGGGTAATGCAAAATTCGAAAACTGGCCGCCTGGAAATTACACGAACGGCTGCAAGGACGATTGGAATAGCCTTGACCATCGAGACCCGTCACATCCGATCCGCAATATCATCTCTACTATGTATGAGATGCGACAAAGATACCCCGTCCTCACTGACGGGTTCTACCTGGAGACTTTAACTCTGCAGTCATTTCCTATATACCTACCCGGCTCTTTTGGCACACCTACAACAACGGGCATCTGGTCTGTCCGACGTTCTGGATGGCCGAATGTTCAGGACTTCACTACCGAAGGACAGAAACTTCAGGACGTATGGCTTCTCTTCTCCAACCAAGGCATAGAGGTTACGTACTCCTTTGACTGCAGCAACAACGCTACAGGCCTATTAGCTCCCTATGATAATGGCACTACGGTCAAGAATTTGTTCTATCCCTACGATGAGGTCAAGCTGGGTTCAACCCCAGAGTTTCTAGAATTGGACAACGCCACAGAAGTCAATGGTTGCGTCGAAGAGATTACTATGGATGCATATGGCTTCAAGGCCTACGTACCTATCATTCAATGGCTACGGCCGTCCCCCGTCATCACCAAATTCAATCCTGGTCACGATGCCCGGCTCTTGTCGAATCAGACTGTCCCGATTGAGCTATACTTCTCAGATGAGATGGATTGCTCGAACGTGCAGAATGCCATTACCATCACCTCAACAACCAAAGATGGTTCGGTCGCATCGATTGACAACAGCAGCGTCTCATGCCAGATGGTCAATGACACCACCGCCAGAGTGTCGCAATACACGGGCACGGTAACCTCTCAGATCCCGGCTGTATGGAAAATCGCCGGGAATCTGGTGAATGTTTTCGACGGGATCCACCAAGTCAACATAGCCAACGCCACCACCGCCGCCGGGAATACTTCCACAAACGCTGTTCATCACTTTCTTCTACGTGTCGGCCAGATTGATAATCCCATGGTCTTCACGCGTTCTGCCAATTACTCCGATTCCATACTGCATAAGGACACCCACGGCGCTCTCTACATATCGCACAAGGCCGCTGGTGCCGACTTGTTCCGCTATTCGACAAATTGGCAATCCAGCTGGAGCAATTGGCTGCCGTACAGTGGAGGAAACACGACTATCGAGAAGCAGCCCTGGTCTGGAACCAAAGCACAAGCATGGACAGGCGACCATCTCACTGTGGAGTACTGGAGTCAGAAGACCGGCTCGAGCAACCACCAGCAGCAGGGCGACCTTGTTGCCAGCAATGAGAAACCTCGAAGATATCCCCACTTTTTTATGCACGGTGCCTTCAACCAGTATGGCTACGACTCCGGACTTTCTGAGACAATGGTACAAAATAGCTCTGGTGTTTGGGAATGGGATTTCATGACAGAATGGCCAAATGACTTTCAAGTCAACGTTTGGGGCTCAAACCCTAACGGCCAACCTGACCTCACACGAGCATTTGGAGATGTTGACGGAGACGGGGTTCTGGACCTACTCTCTCCAGTGTCCTTGCTCAAGAACGTTGTTGAAATCAACGACTACCCTCCTTCGCCGCACGTTGCCTACCGAGTTGGCGTAAATGACGCCGACCTCCGTTTTACAGTGGTGCCTATCGGTTCACGGGCAAGGCAAGCCGCAATTTACTGCCTGCTCATTGCGATACCCATCCTCACGAGCTGTCTCGGCGTGTGGATGTACCTGTGGGTCTTTTACGATGTCAAACTCAACAAAGTGGGCAGGTCTGAAAAAGTGGGCATCCTCCCTATTGCCATGAAAGAGAAGATGCACGGCCATCTCTCGAAGCTCCCAGATAACGCCTCGGCATTCTTTAAAAAGCCAGACAGTGAACAACCTAGTGTCTTGGTTAACGCAAACCGGAAGACCATATTGATCGCAACTATGGAATATGATATCGACGACTGGGATATCAAGATCAAGATTGGTGGCCTGGGAGTTATGGCTCAGACAATGGGCAAGCATCTGCAACATCAAGATTTGATCTGGGTAGTCCCTTGCGTGCAAGGGATAGATTATCCTGAGGATCAACGTGCAAAGCCCATAACAATAACCATCCTCGAACAAGAGTATACTATCCAAGTGCAATATCACCATCTGAGGAACATCACCTATGTCCTATTGGATGCCCCTGTCTTTCGCCAGCAAACAAAAGCGGATCCTTACCCGGCCCGAATGGACGACATCGACAGTGCTGTATACTATTCAGCCTGGAACCAATGTATCGCGGAGGCTATGCGCCGCTTTCCCATCGACCTCTACCACATCAATGACTATCATGGCGCTGTCGCGCCCCTGCATTTGCTTCCGCGTGTCATACCCTGCTGCTTGTCTCTCCATAACGCAGAGTTCCAGGGTCTATGGCCTGTGCGAACCCCATCGGAATTCGACGAAGTCTGCAAAATCTATAACTTAAGGCCCGAGGTCGTCAGCGACTATGTTCAGTTTGGCGAGGTCTTCAATCTCCTCCATGCGGGAGCAAGCTACCTCCGTGTATGGCAGAAAGGATATGGTGCCGCTGGCGTGTCTGAGAAGTACGGCAAACGGTCCTTCGCAAGGTATCCAATCTTATGGGGTCTTGACAAGGTTGGGAGTCTGCCAAATCCGGACCCCACTGATACCGAAGGCTGGGACAAACAACTTCCAGATATCAAAAGTATCACCGTGGATGAGACTTTCGAAGCCAGCAGAGGCGCTCTCAAGCGCCAGGCTCAAGAATGGGCAAACCTGGCAACAGACCCTGACGCAGAACTGTTTGTATTCGTAGGCCGCTGGTCGGTTCAAAAGGGAGTCGACCTTATTGCCGACGTGTTCCCGGCCATCCTGGAAGACCATTCACACGCACAGCTTATTTGCATAGGACCAGTCATTGATTTACATGGGAGGTTCGCGGCCCTGAAACTGGCCAGATTGATGGAATTATACCCGGATCGAGTGTTCTCCAAGCCAGAGTTCACTGCGCTTCCTCCGTTCATCTTCAGTGGTGCCGAATTCGCTCTCATACCTTCACGTGATGAGCCATTCGGATTGGTCGCGGTGGAATTTGGTCGGAAAGGAGCACTTGGTGTTGGTGCTAGGGTGGGTGGTTTGGGGAACATGCCTGGGTAAGTATCCTCTCGTATCCCCATCATCTTTGTCTGTACTACACGGTCATGTAATTTGTCAGAGAGCATTCGATGCTTTGAGCAAACAAATCGCCTGCTGTCGCTCTACTATGGAACTATACTGACAAGATCTCATTTTAGATGGTGGTACACTATTGAATCAACCACTAGCAAGCATCTGATCAGCCAATTTAAGATGGCAATAGAGGGTGCCTTAGCTTCGAAACAAAGTGTACGGGCTACGATGAGAGCACGATCAGCAAAACAGCGATTCCCAATTGCACAATGGCAGGAGGATCTGAGCATCATGCAAGAAACAGCGATCAGATTGAATCAGAAAGCAGCATTCAAGCAGAGAGACAAGATCGCACGTTACTCAGGCACAGTATCCGGCGTGTCTACCCCGTCTCGCATCTTCAGAGGACAATGGAGCATCCCAAATACAGCAACGCAGAGTACATTTCCTAGTGGGACAACAACGCGCGCCACGAGTCCAGTCAGGGAAGCCAGAAGCGGCCCACTTTCACTCGGATTGAGGCTCGGACCAGGTCATGTCCCAACACGCGACATACGGAAACGCAACCGACTCAGCAAATCACGCGCCGGGTCCAGGACTCCTTCAATTGGCCCTCGATCAGGCAGAAGCACTTCTACGAATACTGCTGCCAATACGTCTGCAAACACTGCCGCGAACAGTCGAGTCGGCAGTCGAGCTTCCAGCCCCGTGGGCATGGGACGCTTCAGACGTAGAAGCAGAAGCAGAGTTGCAGACGACCATACACTGTCGACAACCGAGCACGCTCCAGACATGCCTCCATTACCTGAGGATGTGACGTCGGCAGGTGGCCGTAGAATGTCCCGATTCACTGAAGGCGCCCACGAAGACATAATGACGGACCCCAACGACCAGCCCAGTCAAGGCGACGTTCAAAGATTCGACTTTGGGAACCCAGCTGGAAATAGTGCACCACGTCAAATCACTAGTGGGAGCAACACGCCTCGTGGAGCTAGGACGCCTCGTGCGAACAGCACCCGGCGTAACAGTATGAGCGGAGACGACTACGAGACCGACCTGACTGACGTGGATGAAAGAACCGTGGACGAATACATTCTGAGCCCCGAAGAGCAGGAATCCAGTCGGAGAGATCGTAGGTTGGCGCGACTGAAATCGTCTTTCGCAGCTCATCAGGCCGGCCATGCGCCAGACGGCGGAGCTTCTCTACAGATACCGACCCTTGTGTCTCGGCCTGCTTCACTGGGTTCTACCGACTCCTCAGGTTCTTCGCCACCTGGTACACCCCGACCTGAACAAGCTCTCATCGAGTCAGTCTCTGGCAGCAGCTCATCAGGGAATCTTGATGAAGCTCCTCTCGCACCTTCGGCCAACTACCTGAGCCTCGGCTCAGTCTTGCAGGGTAAGAAGGATTACAAGCTTCAGAGTGTGGAACCATTCTTCACTGATCCTACTGGACTATACTACAACGCATTCGAAAAGAAACTTGAGAAATTGAATGGCAAATCATCTGAGGGGCCTCTTTGTATCGAAGATTATCTAACCTCGAGCGAGAAAGACTGGTTCAATAGGTTCCGAAATGTCAAGATGGGCAAGTCGGCGGCGGCGTCCCCAGCCTCGTCCGTCTTCCGACTACCGCTCATAAACGAGAGAATGGTCCCTTCTGCTGCTACCTCGACTGTGGAATTGGAACATTTTGACGCCCACAACAACGCGCATGAGCAATACCTTTTGAACGATGATTACAAGCCTCCTACACGAATTAAGAAGTTGCTTCTCAGGAGAATTGGCGAGTGGCCTCTGTACTCCTTTGTGCTTGCATTCGTAAGTCAAACCTTCTGCTCTCTTAATAAGCTTGGGCTGATCTCTACTACCAGGGTCAAATCATCGCAGCGAATTCCTATCAAATCACTCTACTCACAGGTGAGGTCGGTCAGGCAGCAGAGAAGCTCTACATCATCGCCTCCATATATCTTGCCTCCTCAATCATTTGGTGGGTATTGTTCCGCACATGCAAATCCGTCTATGTGCTTGCTACGCCATTTGCCTTCTACGGCCTAGCCTTTTTCCTCCTAGGATTAGCACCATATGCTGCAACGACAGTCAGCCGCGGTTGGGTACAGAACGCCGCAACGGCATTCTACGCCATGGCTTCCTCAAGCGGTGCTTTCTTTTTCTCTCTCAATTTCGGCAGCGAAGGTCCGATCCCCTCTCCAGGCCTCCAAACCCTGCTCTCACTAACAAACCTCTAGGTAGCGTCCCAGTAGCAACATGGGCCTTCCGAGCCTGCGCCATCCAAGGATCCCAACAAATATACGTTGTTTTCCTCTGGTTTTGGGGCTCCCAATTAACAGACCAGACTGTCAACGGCATAGTCTCAGCCAACCTCGCCATCTACGGCCCTCTGCTGACCGCGATCGCTACGCCTATTGCTATCTTACTCTGGGTCATCGGCATAGCCTTATTTCTTGGTCTTCCAGATTACTATCGTCAAGCACCAGGCCAAATTCCAAGTTTCTACAAATCGGTCATGCGCCGCAAGATTGTGCTTTGGTTCTTCGTTACCGTTATCATCCAGAATTTCTTCCTGTCAGCACCATACGGACGTAATTGGCGATACCTTTGGAGCTCCGTTCATGCACCAACGTGGACGATCGTTCTTCTTGTCTTCGGGTTCTTCGTGGGTGTTTGGGCTTTCTTGCTGGGTATCTTCTCAAGGGCTTCGTTGCGTCATTCGTGGATTATACCTATGTTTGCAGTCGGCCTCGGCGCACCTCGCTGGTGTCAGATGCTGTGGGCTACTTCAGGTATGGGGTCGTGGGTACCGTGGGCTGGCTCACCACTTGCTGGTGCTCTAGCAGGAAGAAGTCTTTGGCTCTGGCTCGGAACCCTAGACGCGATCCAAGGTGTCGGCTTCGGTATGATCCTGCTTCAAACGCTGACTCGATTCCATGTCGTCTTCGCCTTGGTGTGCGCACAAGTCCTGGGATCTGTCGCCACCATTGTCGCTCGCGCCTGCGCTCCTGATGCCACTGGTCCCGGCCCAATATTCCCAAATCTGGCCCTAAGTCTGCATGGTCTAAAAGAAGCATGGTTCTGGATCGGATTAATCGCGCAAATCATCGTGTGTGCAGGCTTCTTCCGCTGGTTCAGGAAGGAGCAGTTGACGAAGCCTTGAGGCTGGGTTGATATAGACGGTGTTGGTGGTGGAAAGGAAAAATTGGGGTGGGAAGGCCCCGGAGTACCAAGTTGGATTTACGGCAGAGCTCTTACAAGTTCTTCGGGTACACAGAAGGAAGAATGGATGGGAGGATTGTACACAAACGGATTCGAAATCAATGGCATATGATAATTACAAAGTATAGACGTGGGAGGAGACACATGTCGTTTATCGATGTGGTGTCAAGTATTTAGAGATAGATGGATTGGTCGTTGGATGTAAATATTTCAGTCAGTCATTCAATTAGACGAGACTCGGACATAATTCATTACATGTTGCATCTCATTGTTAGATACTTGACTGCCATGTACAATACATTTATCAATGGGGAGCACGGCCATTCACGGTGCCGTATCACTCATCTCATGGAGCAAAGTACCATCAATAGCATGACTCCCCGTCCATGGGAAACGTCGTCGCCTATGGTACACACATTTTCTTGACAGCCCCAACAACAGCATCAACGCAGCAGTCCTCGCCAGCTATAATTACAATCTAACAATCTCCTTCGAACTCGTCTGTGTGAACGAGGCAAGGACGGACCTCCTTCCTCCCCTTCGGATTGTGGTCTTTTCCGCTAACCCTCCTCCTCTTCATTATTTATTATATTGGACTATTCTCCATCTTACTTGAACCATCTACACACACTTCACTTCACTTTTCTCTTGCCTGCGCATGCGCATCTCTCTTGAGGAGTTTTTCAATCATCCTTTTTCTTTTTCTTTCTTTTAAAAGGATAGGAGGTCATCTGGTCGATTTGATTCGTGTATTATTTTTTTGATGATTTAGGTCGACGAATAGCAACGAGGATTATATTAGCAGAGTAATTAGCTGGCAATTGGTCTTCTTTCTGTCCGTCCCTACTTATGTATGAATAAGGTGTACGGTCCATAGGAAGACGTGTTGTGCATGGGAGGGTAACGTACTGTTGGTGGGTATTTGGCCCATGAAATGAGTGATACGGCAACCGTGAGAAAGGATAGTCCCCATGAATAACCGCATCATTCATTCGTGGGGGGAGACACGTTGCTCATGGGCAAGGATACCCCAACAAGGACATGCGACATTGTTGTACACAGACGTACCTCGAGTGAGAAATGCAAGGCGATTACAAGCGCTTGTTGCAAGAAGCGGAGGCAATATTGAGTTTACGAATTATTCAGGATACTGCAGCTGCGGTATGATACAAGTCTTGATTCAAACTAATGACTGCCACTGCCACTGCAATGACACGCCTCCAAGAAGCTCGAAATTAGGTAGAAATAGGCATCCGTCCCCACATCACCAACTCTCCCACTTCTGCCCGCCCATAGCCACCAGCCGATTGAACAGCTCCTCCCTCAACCTTACCGCTGTGACCTTATACGTGTCGCCTTTCTTATCAATAATCTCTAAGCCATCCGCCACCGTCTTGCCCGTCGCCCATCCAACCACGATTTTCGCTTTCCAGCCCAACCCGCCGACTTTTTTCAGTTCCCTGATATCAGCAACCGGTACTGCGAACCTCGCTGATGCCTTTTCGGGCTCCAAACCAGAGCCGTCGGAAGATTTAGAGGAGAAGGAGATGGTTGGAACGTCGACGTTCGTGGAGATGTATATCCAGCCTTTGCTACCCTTGTAGCGTCCCTTGAAGTCGACAGGGCCAGACAGTTCTGGATCATTGGCTTTAGGGAGGACGCCGAGATGGTCTTTAGCGTGCCGAGAGCCAACTATAGCGCGTGCTTTGTCAATGCCGAACTTAGCCTCTACGCCAGTCTTTGTCGTGCCTTTGAAGAAACCAAGGATATGTTGGCCGTGTTTGTGTTTCTTCTTTTCTTCGTGGTGCTCGGCTTGCTCTTCGGCGGCTTTTTGGTCGGGGTCTTTGTGTATTGCCTCGTGGATTTCTTCGTTTGATGCGTCGATTGCTAGGTCGTCTCCGTTCAAGGAGGCGGGCTTGGAAGATGGCGGCTGGTCTGAGCGAGGAGGTGGGGGGATGGGAGCTTTGTTAGCTTCGCCAATACGGAGAAGAGTGATTGTCAGCTGAGCGTTTGTGGGGACGCCTTTCAGGATTGTGCTAGGGTGTATTAGCTGACCGGTTGGAATATGGGGAAGGGCTAGACATACTTTCTGATCTCAAGGAGCTTCTGCCAGTGTGGGAACCTCTTATTCAGTAAGTCGAGACCACGCCAGATGAGTGGATCACCAAAGAAACCAAAGCCAATACCGGCGGTGGTCATTTTCATGAACAAGGCAGACGTGGTGAGCAACCCAACAGCGATAGCCGGAACGAGAACGCCGGCCAGTCTGAGTCTGGGCGCCTCCTGGGGAAAGGGAGGAGTGGGTGACAGGGCGCTAAGACAGACGTCAGCACCTACACCGAACGTCCCCAGACATCTAGTGAACGTACTTTGCAAATCTCTCCCAACCATCCGCAATATCACCAATGACATGCATGACTGGCCTCATCTTCAACCACATCGCCTGCTCCATCGGCTGTTTCGTCTTATCATGATGCGCCTGGGGTTGGTTTCCCTGCGCACTCTGCTTCGCCGCAGCAGCGTCGGAGGCAATATTGGTTGGATCAGGGACTGAGTCATTCAATGGATCTGAATCCGGGTCGCCTTGCTCGTGTTTACCGGCAGCACTGCTAAGGGCGATGGATCCGATGCCAGAGACGAAGTTGTGCGCTTCCTGCTCGACCGCTTCTCCCTTGTATTTCTCAGGTGCTCCAGTAGCACTGTCCTTGCTACCTAGCATACCAGCTTGAGGAGTCTGGACGCCACCAGTTTTCGAATTGACCAAAGCCATGGGAACGGGAGGAAATAAGTACGGGCGCGAAGGAGGGTATACGATAAGGACAATCAAAGTCGTGAACATCAAAGGCATCAGGAAGTTGAAAGCCCAAGCAATGGCATATGCCTGCAATACTTGTCAGCCACTGTTTCCGTTAATCAAGGGCAAGAAATCGAAAAGCTCACAGCGCAAAATCCAGCGGTCCTCCTCGGCTCTCTCCAACTCCTCAACCGTGCAACATGTTTGCCGAAACCCATCATCCCAAGTATCACAGTCATATACAGCCTCTCAACATTGCTCCTCAACTTGTCCGGACTGAACTCATCCTCGTCCACAATATTCAAATCCAAGCCTCCCAACAAACGATCATTTGTCGCTTTAACATGATACATCTGCTTATTAAAGCGACGCACCAACGTCCAAAGCTCTTCGTTCGGCAGCTTCGCCACCAATGGTGAGGGTACATTTGTCGGATGGTCATTCCAACCCATGTCGCGAACCTCGCCCGCTTCGTGGTCTTGCTGGACAGCACCTTTGATATCGTGATCAGCACTTTCAATGGCGAGCGCATGGCTGTCGCTGGGAGCGTTTGAAGCAGACGCACTCGATGATGTGGGGGTATTTATCACGGTGCCATTGTCGGGGCTGCTCGAGGTGGTGGAGGTACGTGTCGCGGGTTCCATGTTTGGCTGGGCGCCGGGCGTGTGATTGATCTCGTTTCGCGGATCTTTGAGGTCGGAGTCTGGGATGGTTCCACCATCCTTGAAGACGTAGCCTGGCATAGGCATCGCCGAGGTGATATCTCGGATAGTTACGTCCAATAGCGAGGTGAAAGATGTTGGGATTGGAAGGGGGAATCAGGGAATGAATGTTGATGCTAAAATCGGAGGAAAATCGGGACTAGCGTGACGTCACTTTAGCAGTTCATTCTATTAATACATAAATAAATTATACTACTGTAGTGGTGCTAGTACCAGCACTCTAGAAATATACTGTAAGTAAAGGTAAGGTACTGGATACTTATTCAGATGACTTTTTGTCATGGTCAAAATCAACGCTTCCACCTCATACTCGTGACTCTTTCTTCCCTCCATCTGATCTACATGTACATGTAACATGAGTCATCTCACCACCTCCCTCTTCATGTCTCTTGAGTGAGTCAACTCCAGGCGCCTTGCTCTATGTTAGTGATAGAAAGCCGCCCTTGAGATACGCAATTCCATCTTCACCAACCTCATCGTTGGATGAACCACTCCTCCAAAACCTCTGTCATGATCCATTATTGTCGTTGAATACAGTCCCATTCATACACTCGTCCATCATCATCTCCTGTGTACACTTTTTGTGCCATCGGCAGAATTGCAGTGATATCGCTGCCAATGTTGTAACCCGCGTGGTCCAGATGATGCATGCGCTTCACGTGTTCGAGAATGAAAGCACCGTCTGAAATGGCAATGTTCCAGATCTGAGACCCCATCAGCCCCCAAAGATAGTACTAATGAAGGTATATGAGGCAGCTTACGTTCACAACACCTTTCTTGTGGCCCGTAAAGATGAGCTTGCGCTCGAGGTACTCGTTCCCAGATCCTTCATAGAAGGCACAAGAGGAGACGGTGTCATCGCCTTCAACGTATATGTTTTGCTCCAGTATAGCATCGCCATTGAGTGTCCATAATGATACTTCGGGCCCTCGGCAGAGCATGATGTCGCCTGTCACATCATTGATACGAGCACACTGCATATTCGTTAGCTTCTTCAAGTCTTCAATGGTCTGAAGGCAACTCACCTCGACTGGCTTGCCGGTCGATAATCTGCGCACAAGTTCCAGGCGATTGAGATCCCAAAGCAACACTTGACCATCAGAAGAAGCAGAGAGCAAAGCACTGAAAGATCGAGACACGGTTAATGTCGTGACAGCAGACCGATGTCCAAACAAGGTAATCTTGGGCTGCAGGTCAACAGAATTGGCAGTGATGATCAATGTCCAGACAGAGACGGTACAGTCTGAACCTGCCGTCACTAGGGTCTTAGAGTCTGCAAATAGTACGAACGTCAGCTGTCCTTGATGGACGTGCTCGAACAAGCCGATGAGCTGTGTTATGTCAGTAGTATTCTGACATTTTGCTATGATGCTTCAGACCTTTTTCGTATCTGCAGCATAGAATCTGACGCTTCCGTCAAAAAAGCCCCATTCCATGTATTTATCATAAGCTGGGCCGATATTGAGTCGATACGGTACTGAGCAAATGAGCTTCTCGTGTTTCGGTGAGTATTGTAGGTACGCGATACGGTCATGGGTTTCTGTGAGGACGTCAATGATAAGTGGGGAATGGGGTGATCCTTTCACGTACCTATTAGAGGAAACGGCAGACGGGTCAAGCCCTCGACAGCAGTATCCAGCCGCTTCACCTTGTACTTCGAGTCCTCCCGAGCAGGATGTAGCCGCTGAAACACTTGGTGTGGAGTTTGACCGAAATTGTGGATGATGCCTATGGTCGCCAATCTCTCCACCGGATCGTCGATGGTGTCAAGGTCTTTGGCGCCATGATAAGACAAATGGTGGAACACATTCGTTGCCTCCAGAGCAGCTTCTCCGCGTTGCTTCTGTCCAAACACTAGATCAATCCATTGATGCAGATGTCGACTGACATGTTCGCTTTCTAAGGCTTCTCGATGCTTCGCAATAAATATCTTCGGATCGCCTTTGGCCCAAAGCGGGAGCTCCACGGTGTCAATCACGGCACCGCCCTGGCGAGAGCCAAAGTCATAATGATTGTGGTTCAGTAAGAACTCGGACAGATAGAAAAATTCGGGAATCAACTCTCTGACATCGGTCATGTTCTCTCGTGAGGCTGAGGACCAGGCTTTCTCTATCGAGTAGAACAATCGATCTGGATGGTCGAAGCTGCCACCTTGCAACAAAAGATACGAGTGCACGAACGGCTGCAGGCGGATGAGATACGATGTCACGATCATTGCGGAGGAGTAGTGAGTGCCATAATGGAAGGGTGGTGATCTCTCATCGCCCATTTCCGCAAAAGACTGATAACGGTCTTTGAATTCGGCTTGCCTCCCTGGATCTTGGCATCCCATGGGTTTGGTGAGATCCCGGAAAGTGCGAGGATTGGTAAGGTCAAGTTCCTCGCTTGTATAATCCGCGAGCACCCAAGGGAAGACAGGATACTGCGTGAGATCGTTAAAAGTACGCCCGGCCATAGTATTGACGAGCATGAGGTAGTGAAAATTTGAGATTTCGCCCCTCATCCATTTGCGAGTCGCAGGATTCGCGTTATTCTGCGCGAAAACGCTTGTGAACCTGGAACCAAATGTCTGTACCTCATCGCCTTGGTTCTTGACCGATTCGATTCTCCACGAGTCCTCGCCAATCGCAGAGTCAGCAGCATGGGTAGCGTTGCCAAGTAGCTTCTGATAAAGCTCATTGCGTAGATGTGGAGTGTTGGTTGTAAGCAGATAGCTCCGTCCATCTATGAAGAAGACCTCTATGGCTACATCGCGGAATAGAAAGCGTCTTTTGGAGATGCTGAGAACATCCTCCCAACGCCAGCTTCGCGTTTCGTAGTCTGTCTTCATAGATGGCGCGGAGCGATCACCGGCCTCTCGTCCTGATATCATTTGCAAGTATGCATCACGTTCTTCCTGAGGAGCTTGCCAGACATTTACTACCTCGCCATCGGAACGTTGGAAAAGATTATCAAGCAGGTACAGGTGTCCTTTCCCAAGAATGAGGAGGCCCTCCAATGCCTCAAGCCCAATAATTCTTGATACGTTGTGAACGTGTACAACTTGATCTCCTCGCTGCAAGCTGCGCATGACTTTCCGGTTCTTGTCCTCGTACTCTTCCGACCCATCCCGCGGATCATCTACCATTTCGAAATCATCATCGGCGTTCGATTCATTCTCTTGCTCGTCCGATGATTTGACGGAAGTTTCAGCGCTGTGGATCAGACCAGTCTGAGCACTGAGTGCATTCGGTGCTGTGCGTGATTGATCTGGCAGTGAAAGAATGTCTTTGACTGGTGCCTTAGTTCTGGCAACAGTACTGCGCCGAGGCCTCGTAGGCCCCTGCGATTGTCTCCGCTTCGGTTGATAATCATGCAAATGGGCATCTTTGTCAGCAATGAAGCGCATCCTCATTCTGTTCCGCCCTTCCGTTTGGTCCAGCTGCCATTTTGGACTGATCATATCATCAAAGACACCGCAAGGTCGGCGAAGCTCCTGGCTCATCTTTGCCCATGTTGCTGCATTGAATATTTGGCTATCTTGCTGGTCTTGCAGAGCACGTTGGCGTTTGAGTTGCTCCGCAGCGTAGATATTTGATCGCCAGTGATCGGTTCCCGTCTCGTGGCGTCTGAGGATCTCATCGTTTGAAGCATTCTCTAATGCCCAAAGCTTCAACTTCTCCCTTCTCTTGCTGACTCTTGCCTTCGCTGTCTCCTCAGTCCTGCGATTCTCTTCACCAACAAAGGATCCCCAAGCCTTTGACAATGCAGTAAACAAGGCGTTGTCTAGATCCTCGCGATGATCGTCCACCCAACTGAGGAACATTTCATTGTCGAGCTCCATGATCTTTTCAAATCCTCTTGTGAGTGCATTGCTACCGACAGTGCTTGCCTGTTGGAGGATTGCAGAGATTTGGTCATTTTTCTGGACAAGTAGCATCCGCCACAGATCTGCAGCTGCTATACGCACATGCCCATTGGGACCAGTCAATCTATTGTAGACCAGATAGCATAGCAGCTTGAGGAACCCATCCTGCGGATCATCTGCTGGTAACAAAACTGTCTGCCAATAAGCAAGCTTGTTCAGAAAAACAACCGTATCATTGGAGGATGCCAAGTCATCTAATTCAGACAGCCGAAGAAGTACTACTCGTAGCAGCACAGTTCTAATATTGGTGATAATTTGACTACAGAGTCTTATGGTCTTGATTGAGGAGATATCCGGAAGCTGGAGATACTCTAAGACGTTGGCCAAGAAGTCCAAGGTATCTTCCGCACCGTTGATGAACCAGCCTTCGTAAATAGCTTCTCCCAGATGTGCAGCGAAGCGCGCCACATTCGTAAGAACTCGCGGTTCCCAGAGCAACTTCTGACTCAATTTGATTGTATTTCCTAGATGTGAAAGGGTATTGCGAAGGATAAAAGTTTCGAAGTAGGCCTGGTGTTCCTGGAATCCTGGTGGCACTCTCATGAATAGTCCCAACCCTGGGAAGTCTTTTCTTGTAAAGATCTGGTCGGAAAAGACAGCGATGGTCAATTCCAAGAGCTCTTCTACGATCGAGCCACTAAGATTTGACACAGGCTTGAATCTACTAGGCGAAACCACTGGTTGCAGCTTGGAAGCTGAGGGTCCCGATTTTGAGAGGTCCGATGTCACAAGGATATACGATGACATTCTCTTGGGCGCTTGGTTCCTGGACGGTTTGAGGTTCTGGGAAGGTTCCACTGTGGCAGTTCTTACCACTGGTACCCCTTTCATTGAGTTTGCAGACAAAGGTCTCATGATCACGTCGTTACCATTGAATGTTAATGCAGAGTCTCGAGAATGTAGTTCCATCTCTGGGCTGACAGTATTGGCGCTCACAACGATAGGGAAAAGCACGAAGAACAGCTCTTGGACGTAGGGTGAGCTGACTGTGAAGTCTCTAAAAGCTTGTGACTTCGAGTGGATAACGGCCAGGAATCTTATGACCGTTCGTAACGTAGCCGCTGACTCTGCCAGATGTTCAACTGAAACTTCACCCTTGGCTGTCGGATGTTAGTAGATTCCCAAAAGCAATGCCAAAGGTCTTTAGGGACTTACTCGACGTTGATGGCTCAATGCTCAGAGTCATCGATCGCTGCCTCGCGTGCGTAGGCGTTGCTGGATCCGTTGCAAAGATCGGCGTTTTCCCATTGCTCTTCTCTGTCAATGGCGAGTCGGGGTCCAGCTGCTCTCTAGTCACAGTCTTGAGACCTTGCTCGAGCATGGCAGTAATTACCGGTAGTATTGTGGGATTGACAACGGGGGCTAGGCCGTCAGACGCAAACATTTCCAGGAGACTGAACATGTCAAATGTCCTAGAAAAATCGATTTTTCCTGGATCTAGGCCGAAGAAGATAGCGAAACAGATCGGCCATATGGTTGGAACGCTCCACCAGCGCTTGAATCTATATTGCATAATTACTACACCTCCGGTTTTGTCAACAAAATTTTGCACATAACTGGGGCCATTTATCACGAGAAGACGAGCCAATATTTTCGCTGCCAACACGACTACCGTTGACTCGTCATCGGCGAGAAGATGAAGAAGCCACTGAAAAGGGTAAGCAAAGGTCGATAAAATTGCAGGAGTAGCGGTTACCTTGTTTGTCACAGTCCTGGCAAATTTCTTAATATTGGCAATTCCATCTTTGTTGCACAACATATCTGCATAGAGTTCCAGCATCTTCAACGCGACCTGTAATTGACTAAGATGTGGAACAATCTTATCTTGCTGCTTTGTTGAACGTGGGGAAGCGCTCAACAGTGTTTGTCTTCGAGATGAGACATTCGTATCCAGTCTGGTACTCTTGCCTCGGGTTGGATTCGATTCTTTTTGCTTTGGCTTGTGGATGGCATAAGTGATGTATAATGCCAGAGAACGCAAAGAGTCCGCCGATGGGTTTCTGGTGAGAAAAGATTTGAAGGCTTTTAAAAAGTACTCGAACGTCTCTGTAGTGAACGTCTCGCCTTTGAGCGCATCTAGCCACTTCTTCGTGATGCCTAGGGAAGCAGGTCAGTGAACCACAAACATGGTCTGAGGAGGGAAACCTACGCATCCTCAGCAAGCGCTTGGTGTTGAACTGATGGAACTTGCTGTGTAATCCAAACACTATGAATTGCTCATAATATAATTTCTGCACTGCAGGTCCCGCACTGCGCCAGAAATTCATGTCGACAAGTAGGATACGATACGCTAATGGATTGTTGATCACAGAGTCTTCAGGCTTATCTGTCCGATAACCAACGAATTTCAGTATTTCCGCAAGGACAATTAAAGGCAATTCAGGAACACTCTGCCGCATTTTCGTAATGCTTTTGGGCGACTCTGGCGCTGCAACGACATTCGCCTGTCCTTCGCATAATTTGGTCGTGAGTAAAGTTGATAGGACCCCGAAACCGTTCT
Source organism: Alectoria sarmentosa (assembly GCA_009733775.1). NCBI lineage: Eukaryota > Fungi > Ascomycota > Lecanoromycetes > Lecanorales > Parmeliaceae > Alectoria > Alectoria sarmentosa. The sequence goes on from WOGZ01000009.1 coordinate 172,424, forward strand.
CTCGTTCCATAGCTTCGCTGTTACGCCAATTCTCCTGTACACTTTCGAAAAGGATGTCTAGAGCTCTGGCCACGTCGTCAGAAGTAAAGGCCGATTCAAGGAGAGCTAGGCCGACAGCAGCACATCCTCCAATTCGCCATGCAGCGTCATCAAGGGACTGGGGTACGATAGTTGTGGGGTCACCGGTAAGTACCGCGAAGCCAGACGTGTGAAGTAAGGCCTCATTCACGGACGGGATAGCTCCATTGATCGCAAGAGCGTTGCGCCCACCTCGTATGACATTACGAAGATTCTTGCCAGCCGTTTTCGAGACATACTTTGTGAGCAGAGTTTCGTCAATGTTATTCTGGTCGCTTTCGTCCAGCACCATTGATGCCGAGATATTGAGAAGGATCTTCGATTCTGGAAGAAGCCTTCCAGCCTTGGATCTTATTGCGCAGACAATATCTGATCTTTCTTCTCTGCCAGGATGAAGGCTCTCGTTCCGCAGATTTAACACAGCGGAAGCCTGATAAGTCTGGAAAGACCCAAGGCAATCCTGGTAGTTACCAGAGTATCTTGGCCCAAGTTCATAATACACAGCGATAAGATCGTCACTTAGCACATCAGCAAAAAGATTCGCAGACGCCAATCGCCACTGCGTGAAAATGAGTCCTTTGCCCAGACGAGAGGCGAGGTCGTGCGGTGTCCCAAGGAATGCTTGGATCGCGTTATGCTTTCGATTTGAAGCGGGAGAACCATTAGCTTCGTTGCCGCTATTGGTAGATGGAGGTGATTCAGGATATTGTGACTTGACTTGTTCAACAAATTCGCCATCAATGAACAAGGAAGCCCTAGAAGAAGATGTGCCTTTGGGACGTCGATGTGCAATGACAAGATGGTACCAACGTCGCTCTTTGAAGGCAGTTGATTTGAAGCGTACGCTGGGTCTGGAGGATGCGACGGATGTTTGGAGGATCAAATTATGCGTATCCTTTTCTAAGTAGACAAGTAGGAAGCACGTCTGACTTGCATCAAACGCTCCAAAGATCGTTGTGTGCGCAGAACGATCGAAATGCACTATTTGGAACCAGAGCGACAAACTATAGCCGGGGCTGGTAGAGGCCGGAGGGAATGTCCGTCCAATGCCCGGCAACTCTATCGAAGCATAACCATTCACTGACAAATCAAAGTGTACATAGGGAGGCGAACGAGAAGCTTTTAAGGACAATAGGAGGAGGTCTGCAATGAGCGATGACGAGCGTGCATGCCGGTAAAGGAAATGGGCATCGTCTAAACTGGCAATGCCCAGACTGAGGAGAGCAGTCGCTAGCAGGCGAAGCTGAGGGACAGAACAGTGGTCGATTGACGATAGAGTGAGCAGGGACAAGAGGACTATGCTTAGTAGACCTGTACCATGGAGTGCAGCTAGATTCCGAGTATTCAAAGAGGTTAGATGATTGATGGTGCTGAGCACTCCCAAGGAAACAGCACCAGCCTCGACGGCGCTTCTTTCTTGCTGAGATTGATCTTCAAGATCTTTCCAGAGCTCGAACATTATCAAGATCGCATCTGGATTGTGTACAATGATCAATTGACTGATGTCTTGCTTCAGGAGGTCGCGAGCCAAAGCATTTTGCCCCGTTACTTCATCTCCATCGCTCTGCTTTGCTTGAGAGGCATGCTTCGTGTTAGCAAGATCTGCATCTGGCGTCGAGTCACTAGCGCTGTCGATGCTCATCGATTGTCGTCTCAGATTACTATAGAAGCTGATCATTGTTTCGTCGTCCAGCGCGCAGGCCAGAAGACACCCGAATACTCGGTCTGCAAGGGCTTTTATGTCTGTCTTGCTTTCTTCCAGAAGCAGCGGGCAGAGAAGTTTTTTTAAGGTCGGCCATCCACCTCCGTCAACGCGAAGACGAAAGTACTTCTGATTGCCCTTGTGGTCTTGCAATGCAGCTGCGAGTATACTGAGAGCTGCCTGCAAAAGGTTGAGAATTGCGGAAAGCTGTCCCGGTTCTATGCCATCGTGATACTTATAGCTCTTTGAGATCTCACCCACAACTTCGATAACAGATTGAAAGCCGTTCATATGCCTAAAACTGTCTCTCACTTGGCCAGGATTTTCCAGAAGCGCTTGACGAATGCGATGCGCGGCTTCCAATCTCATTTGGAGTTCATCTCTTGTGTCTTTTTTCTTCGGGTCCAATGTGTTCTGTACCAGCAGCTCCAGCTGGCTCTGGAGCTCGGTCCCTCCTCCTTCGGCATCTTGGAGCGTTGAAGCCCAGCTTCTTCCAGTTGCAGATGTCATCACGAACGCTTCTCGAGGTATCCATCAATTCATGGTGCCATCATCATGGGTCTCCTTGCCCCTGAAGATCCTGCACGTGGGCAAGTTGCAGGACAGTGTCTCGTGCAAGAGCCGTGTGCATCATAAGCTGGTCACAAGAGACAAAATTTCGAGCCACTAATTGGTATATTCCTGTTGCACTTGTCAGTCATCATGACTCTAATTTCAGTAGATCAATTCTGCCTTTACCTGTACAAGTCTTTATTAGGTAGCTGCAGGTCCGGTGTTGAAATTCACATCCACAGACTTCGCCAAGGCGCCAAAGTCGGAGCCCGGAGCTAGAAAGGCCGGAAGCGTTGCCTGGGCATATCATCTTGTGACCCAAGCTCGCCAACCTCGAAGCTCTTCTTATCTATCCCAGCCTCCCCAAACCTACCTTCTCATTACCCCTACCGTAATCAACATTCATCGACACTGTGACAAATCGAACCTCGAGGACACCAGAATTATTCTCATATTATGAAGGGGTACTTCGTCTTGTCGCTGCTGCCGTTACTGGCATCGGCGTCTCCAGTCCTCGTTGACTCCATCCACAACGAAGCCGCTCCCATCCTCTCATCTACACAGTCTCAAGAGATCCCAGACTCATACATAGTCGTGTTCAAAGATGGTCTCTCGCATTCATCAGCAGCAGCACATCACGATTGGGTTCAAGATCAGCACATCCAGGTCGAGACCTCGAGGAGGGATCTCCTCAAACGCTCCCAGTTGCCTTTCACTACCTTTGGGGGACTCAAGCATACCTACAACATTGCCGGAGGTCTTTTAGGATACTCTGGACACTTCGACGAGAGCGTTATCGAGCAAGTCCGCAGGCACCCAGATGTCAGTAGACACCTGGATCATCTCTTATCTCCTATCTATCTGCACGTGATCTTACTGATTCTTGGTCATGAGACAGGTCGCCTTCATCGAGAGAGATTCTGAGGTCCACACCATGGGTGCCGAGATGGAAAAGAATGCACCTTGGGGATTGGCTAGAATATCTCATCGTGACAGCTTGAGTTTCGGTACCTTCAATAAATACCTTTACTCGGAAGATGGTGGTGAAGGCGTGGATGTCTATGTCATTGACACTGGAACCAACATTGAACATGTCGACTTTGAGGGCCGCGCGACATGGGGCAAGACTATCCCTCCTGGGGACGAAGACGTCGATGGTAACGGTCACGGCACTCACTGCTCTGGCACCATTGCTGGCAAAAAGTTTGGTGTTGCTAAGAAAGCCAACATTTACGCTGTCAAGGTCTTAAAATCCAACGGCTCCGGAACCATGGCCGACGTTGTCAAGGGTGTCGAATATGCTGCTCTCAGCCATCAAGATAATGTGGAGGCCGCAAAGAAGGGTAAAGGAAAAAAAGGATTTAAGGGCAGTGCCGCTAACATGAGTCTTGGTGGGGGCAAATCTCCTGCTTTGGATCTTTCCGTTAACGCAGCAGTCGACGCTGGTATCCACTTTGCTGTTGCCGCTGGAAATGACAACGCAGACTCCTGCAATTACTCACCCGCTGCCGCCGAGAAAGCCGTCACAGTGGGCGCATCCACCCTTGCTGACGAGCGTGCCTACTTCTCCAACTACGGAAAGTGTAATGATATCTTTGCCCCCGGCCTCAACATTCTGTCTACCTGGGTTGGCAGCAAATATGCTGTCAACACCATCTCTGGTACTTCGATGGCTTCCCCACACATTGCAGGTCTTTTGGCCTATTTCTTGTCCCTTCAGCCTTCCAAAAACTCTGCGTTCGCTGTTGCAGAAATCACTCCCAAGCAGCTCAAACAAAGCTTAATCTCCATTGCCACTGAGGGCAGCCTCACTGACGTCCCCAGTAATACCAAGAACGTAAGTATTCGGCGTTCAAGTCTCAGTTGTACTGTCAATATTCCACTGACACGTTTCTCTAGATCCTCGCATGGAACGGAGGCGGCTCGTCCAACATCTCTGAAATCTTCGGTCAACAGCATGCGACCAAGAAAGCTGCCGGGCAGAAGGTCAAAGACTTTCTCAAGTCTGAAGTTGAGAACTTCGAGCATTTCTTCGATGAGTTGAAGTAAGCGACAATATCAACATGGGACTTTGTTTCTAAGGTATTTGGGTTGAACCGGATGAGAAGAGCAGCAGTGCGGCCGTTTCTTTTCCATCGATATTGATCTGCACAGTCTTGGGCTTGGACAGGAAGACTGGGAACATTGGGGATTTGCCTGTGCATTTGCGTTCTGCATTTACTAAATGCAATACTCCATTGGCGATAGCCAATGACCACATTATTGTCCACGGCCACTGAATCCAGGTGACATATTTGAAACTGTACGAAAACGTCACCAGCTCATGAATTGCATCATTATGTTCAATTCAATTGATTTCATGAAATGTGTAGAGTAGGTTCGCATAATCCTAGAAATTTCCCGCAGACAAAGAATGTCACCGTCGTGGCCTGTTTCTCTTGGCGTTCCCGTCAGCCTTAACCTCCTAAGATCCAGAGCTAGCTTTGGGGTTATCAAATGTGCAAATCTGATGCTCCATGTCAGCACACCTTCTCTTAATGACTACTAGAAGCTCAGTGCCAGTCGCATTGATACTGGCATCATTCTCCCAGGCCCAAGGATCAATCCGCGTAATTGACCGTCCGTTTGTCGCAGATTCATGTCCCCTCAGCTCGAACAAACCACCATATTCGGTACGCTTGTCTTGACGTGACAGAAGTCGCTGCAGAACCTAGGCTATGATTGGAACACCTGGAGGCGATTTTCCGGGGGTAGAAGCTTACAGGCTGCTTGTAGAGGCGGAGAACAATCCTCAGACTCTGGCATGCGATCTTCTGCACCCACAAAGCCCGCGTCATCGACTGCGCTTTTGAGAGTCAAGTCCCGGGTGTACAATTCTTGAACCTGAGGAGCCACGGTCTATGACAAGCCCAGAAATATCGACTGTTGTTGCCAAGCCACCATGGCTTTTCCCTATGGCTCACCGGCCCAAAGTCAACACAGCCGTTTCCAGAGCTCTCCAACATCACGAACGACCGCCGGGGATTTGACAGTCCGCAGAACACAGAGCTTTGATCCCGGGGATGACGGCAAGTTCCCTGAAGACGTAAATGGTACCATGGCGCAGAGCGGAGGTTACAGGCTGGGGCCCAATTCCATTACACAACAGGAAGAGCTATACAGAGGCTCTCAAAGTCCGTCATTTCCACCGCGTTCGACGTCCTTCGGTACCGGAGGAAGTGGGGGATATCAGCATCAAGATAGTTCTCCTAACCCACCCAACTCTCGACCTGCTTACAATCCGCAACAGTATGGCGCGCCGCAACCGCATTACAGTCCACAGCCGCCTAGTGCTACTGCCAGCACTTTCAGTACTGCCTATCAGCCATACATTCCAGCCGCTTATCAGCCAACTAGCAGCCAGTACCAGTCAAACTATGGAAGTCAACCTCACTCGGCATCCTCGCCCTACTCGTCCAATCAACCTCCTCCACCTCCGCCCAGACCACACGAGCAGCGGTATGGCAATCGCATTTCTCCCCAGATCGGATCAGATCCAAGATCGCAATACGCGAGTACTCCCCCAGAGCTACCGTTTCGGCAACAGCCATTACCTTCGTTACCAACTCCCCAACCTGCAGCTACGGGATCGCTCTATACACCGCCCGCTCCTCCGCCTCCACCATTCTCACCAGGTCGGGATGCGTTCCCTTCGAATGCTATTACAGCACCATCGCAATCTTACTCGCAAAGAATCTCAGTGTCTCGGAATTCAGGGGAAAGAATTTCTAACCGTCCGCCTTCCTTGCATAATCAATTACCTCCTCTGCCGAACTACTCATCAAACGGTAGTCCGCGCATCCCATCTTCAGCTATCCATCGCAGGCCTGTCGGTTTGAACAACTCATTACCACCCACACCGGGAACACCTGGACCGACCCCACCCCAACATTCGCCGCAACGAAGTGATACAGTAGGGCGGCATCCTCACGCGAGACCACTTCCGGGGCCTCCGTCTGAGGCCGCTTCTGAGTCAGACTACTTTAGCGGTAGTAATGGCTCCGTCGATCCGCATGAAAAGTACGACGCAACACCAGGATATGATCTCATGCAAGAAGTCGAGGCTGCGATCATGGGAAGAGCACCACCTAACAGCTCGAGACGAAGTCCAAGAGTTGCAAGAACGCCTGCAAACGCGTCAATTGATGAAACCCAGGCAACCCAGCCTTTGTTCACCCAGCCCACTGAAGCCGAGCCCAATCATGGCACTTCGCATCTCCACCCTAACGGCCATACAGGTGAGATGGCTGAAGCCCAGTATGTAAATTATGATGCCTATAGCGACAGAAGTGATGCCGAAGCAGAGGCAGGTTTGGCTGCCATGCATATGGCGGATGAACAGGATGCTGCAGACGAGGCCCGAAGACAGAGTGGTCGGGGTTCGTATAGGAGATCTGGCGAGTCGGAACAATCATCAAGGTATCACGAGCCTAGCAGTGACAGCGATGTGAATATCGACATGGACACTTATGGGGGTGGCTTTTCCGGGAACGTGCCTTATGGTGATAGACACGGATATGCGAACCAGGTGGATAACCAAGGTCGACCTTTCGCCGAAACCAGGACTTCGCAGCGTTCTGATCTGTCAGGTGCAGAGTACGACTATCCAATCCCTGGCCATGAATATATACATCCGTTTGCCCCAGCACGAGTTGATCGAGCTGGTACTGGTGGCCTTTCGGAACCGGGAAGTATGCCGCGACGGCTCAGCTTCGAGGATGGCGACGAAGCAACATTAGCAGAATCTGAAGGAGCTTACAATTCAGGTACCCAAAGCCCTTCACGAGACACCATGCCAGAGATGTTCTTCCATCCAGGCGTGGGCCCAAGCCGACCATTGCCAGCAGCGCCTGTGCAGCCTTTGCAAGGCCGACAAGTACCTCAGCTGATGCCTGCCGGCACATATCAGCATCCAGAGAGACTCTTGCAGTATGACCAGTATGGACGGCCGACATTTCCTGCAGCTCCAGACGCGTACAACCAGTTGTTGACTCCTCAGGGTACGCCTGTACCAAGATCATCGTCCTTGATAAGCCATAGCAGCACACCTCAGACAGTTCCTCCCATACGCTCAAAAACAGACGCAGACCGTGCCAAGATCCTCAGGCAGCAGCAGCAAATGGGGCTTCGCGCGGGTTCTGTATATGGTACTGATTCTCTTGGAGACCCATCAATGAATCCAAGCGCAGAGATACTTGGGCTCCCGGAGATACCCGCCGGCAAGCGACGTAAGTTCAATCCCTCGAAACTCTCTACAACTGATTTCAAGAAATGTGCCGAGCCATGGGCTTTGAGCTCTATTGTAATGTGGGTCAAAGAGATGAGCGAAGGCGAAGCGGACCTCAAGGAACAAGCGATTGTTGACGGGATTGTTGCGCTCTTCACTCACAAAGTACCGACTATGAACACAGCGGACGCGGAGAATCTTGGCGCCAAAGTTGTGCGGTCCATGTATGATTCAGGCACTCTCCTCAGAGAGGAGGAATGGGTCAAATTCGGAACCACTGACATCTCCGGTATTCTTTTTCAACTTACTGGTACCGGTTGCTATTCTCCTCGTGTCCACACAGAGGCGTTGCCAGGGAGATGCTATTCTCATCATTGCATGCGGACACTGAAAAAGATAAATTTGCAAACTCAGGCTCTAGAACCTCAACGAAAGGCCGAGGATTGGCCGACTTTCTACAAGGTTACAAAAGCAGATATTGATAATGTCGATAAGAAAGAAGTTGAACGTCAAAACAATCTTCATGAGATCGTAACAACAGAGGATGATTTCATGGACCAGTTAAATGTACTGAGAGTACTTTACAGAGACGAGCTTTCCAAATGGCAGCCTCCTATTCTCGCACCCAAGAGAAAAGACAAGTTCCTTAATGATGTCTTTGGTAGAGCCGATGCCATACAACTAGCCAATGAGGATTACCTCCTTGCGCAGTTGAAGTACCGCCAGCAGGAGCAAGGCCCATGGATCGTTGGTTTCAGTGAGATCTTCCGCGAGTGGATCAGGAAAGCCAAGAACGCATATATCGAATATGCAGCAGCTTTCCCTAATGCTTCTCATTTGATTCGCCAAGAGTCCGATCGTAACATTCTTTTCCGACAATTTCTCGAACAAATGAGAGCCAATGATCGTTCTAGACGGCTTGGTTGGGATACTTATTTAAAGGCACCCATTACAAGACTGCAACGTTATACACTTCTACTTTCTACGGTGCACAAGAACACCGTCCAAGATTCGGAAGAGAAGTCTAACCTTGCGATAGCAATTGAAGAGATCAAAGTAGTCACATTAGAGTGTGATGCGCGAGTTGCAGAGATGACGAAGAACGTCGACCTGGCAGAGCTCTCAGGCAAGCTGCAATTACGACCTGGAATGGACAACATACAACTGAACCTCACGCACTTGGGTAGGGAAATCATTTTCCAAGGAGACTTACAGAGGACGGGCAAGAACAAATTCGGCTGGGTAGATACCCATGCCATATTATTTGACCACTATTTGGTTCTGGCAAAGATCGTATCTGTGCGAGACGCAGCTGGTGGCTTGAAGTATGAGAAGTACGATGTGTCCAAAATCCCGATACCCATGGATCTTCTGGTTTTGGAGAGCAAGGACGATCCCCCAGTCGTAAAGTCTACAATGAAGGGCTTGGGAACTGTCACTACTATTACCACCAGAGCAGACACTCCTCAGGAGACTCGAGCAAGTCGACAATCTATGTCCTCACCCGGTCCAGGCGCGCTTGTGCATACAAACACAGCCTCTTCTGTTGCATCAACGACGACAAATGCCTCTAGCAGGACGATTACCGCCCCAACTGTTATAGACAGCCCAAAAGATGAGAAAATCATGTTTCCCTTTCGATTCAAGCATCTCGGCCGCGATGATGTGTATACACTTTACGCCCCCACACATCAGAATCGATCAGACTGGTGCAGTAAGATAATCGAAGCAAAGACCAGGCACGCAGCGTCGCTGTACAAGCAAGGTGCAGAACCATTCCGGTTGAAAGTGGTAGCGGACACGGCTTTTGCGTATGACGCCATGTCTGGGATGGGTAAGACTATAGTGATCTCCGGTACACCACTGGACCGAGCTATCCGAGAGGTGGAGGAAAAGTACAAAGACACAGGCCCACGGCCAAACCCGGTTTGTAGGGCCGCGGTCAATTGCGCAACTGCATTCAACCAGCCTTATGGCAATCCGATGGTGGCCGTAGGCACAGATTATGGAGTCTATATTTCCAACTACGGCAACCCCAGAGGTTGGATAAGAGTAAGCAGTCGTGACATTCCAGATGATCTCCCATGGCCGTGCTGACGTCCATGTCTCAGGCCATCCAAGTGCTACGTGTGACCCAAATCGCTGTACTCGAAGAATTCTCCCTCTTCCTCCTCATCTCCGATAAGTCCCTTATAGCCTACCACCTTGACACCGTTTGCCCCGCATCCGGCACCCCTTCTCCAAATAACGCCTCCGACTCTGCCCGACGCGCCCCTCAAAAACTGTCTGGCACCCGCGACGTCGGGTTCTTCGCCCATGGTCGCCAGAAAGACCGCGCTCTAGTCTTCTACAAGAAACGTGAGGGCGCTTCGTCCATCTTCAAAGTACTCGAACCAATTTACCAAAAGTCTTCCACCTCCTCGTCTGCACGAAGTCGGTTCGGCATAAAAAAGGGCAGCGTCGAGTTCTTTCGCGACTTCGATGAGTTTTACATTGGTAGCGAGACTTACACCGTTAACCTGTTTCATAGTAGCATAGCCATCAGCAGTGCTAAAGGTATTGAAGTCATGAATCTCGACAAGAAACTTCCCATCTCAGTCCCCGATCTCAAACCCCCCGACTGCGCCAGCATCGCCCACCGCATCCGAGATCAGAAACCTTTGGGAATGTTCCGCCTCTCGGACACTGAGTTTCTGCTAGTTTTCGAAGAAGTGGGGATCTATGTCAACAAACATGGCGATGTGTCTCGCGCAGTAGTCTTAGAGTTTGTCGGGAAGGCCAAACAGGCGGCGCTCTGTACTAGCACTAATAGCACATACCTTATCCTTGTGGATCATGCCGGGGGATATGTGGAGGTCCGAAACGCGGTGAATGGCAGGCTGAGACAGATAATTAGTGGAAGAGATGTAAAACTGCTTGACGACGGTGGTGGTGGGTCTCAAGGTAGCAAGGCAGGGACGGTGAAGATTTGCATGCAGCATCCTGAGTGGGAGAGGTGTCAGGTTGTGGTGGAGATGATTGTTAACGAGGGGTTGAAGGAGTAAGGGAGCTGGGCGTACGAAGATGCAATGTGGTGCCCGTTTGGCTATGTATATGAAGAGCATTGGAGCATTTGGTTTCGTGGACCAGGTTCGGATTTCAACGACTGCATGATGAATGTACCCTAATTTTCTTGTCTGGCCTTAAAAGGCCGTCTTCGAGCGCTTCTGGTGTTCACTATTTGCACCGGGCGTCGCAGCTCAATACTCAATAACCTTTGCTTTGTCCAATGGGCACCGATTGGGAACATTGACAACACTGAGGGTAGGAAGGGAGAATTTCCTAATAATATTCTGACGCTACTCGTAGTGAGACCATTTCTAGATTGAAGGTCTTCAGCCGAAAAATGTTAGGCGAAACAAGACTCGTATCTGCGACTTTCTACCTATTGCATCTACTCTGACAAACATCCTAACGCCTTGCAAGCTTAGACCATGTCCTCCTGCCATGGCAATGGAATATGAACTGCCCTTTGCGCCGCTCTCGGCTCGGCAAGTACAGCGCCTTGCTATCTGAAAGCTTTGCTTTACAACTCTTTGAAAGCGTTTTTGGGGTGAATCGGATCCAGACTTTTCGTGGAAGTGGTACAGTCACAGGAGAGCAGAGGTTGTATCCGGCCAAGGCGGAAGGCTAAGTATGTTCTAGGTTCGAGTTTCTTGAGGAAGAGATGGACCGGTTTACCAGTACTGGGCTGCGCAAGCTTACGCTCACCGAAAGGCGTGCAAAGGACAAAGAGGTGCACCGACGAGTTGACGAGATTGCTGATGTTTGGGGGTCGGTGAAGCCGGATATGTGGACTTATTTTAAATATGAGATAGCCAATCTGTGTCGCGAAGTGCAACAAAGCAGGTCCAATGAAGTTCCGCATGATGGCCAGCCTCGTAAATGAAAGTTCGGAGAGCTTGTGGTGGCAAGTTCATACTCGTCGTCCATGATCATAGCGTGCGGCATGAACAGGCCTGAAGAAGCCAACAGGCCATATCAACAGATGCAATGTAGTCACGAACGGGTCGAACGCGAAGGAAAGAATTAAAGTAAGAAAGGTAGCAAGCCATCTCGCCCGGCGCTTCCTGGTCGTCTCCACTCATAGATAATACTAGATGTTTGGCGCGTAGTTTACACTCTTGTAGGTCCCTTCTCCGAGACTGGCATGCAACAAATTTATCACATGTAGGAACATACTGCTTGCACGTTGCTCAAACTGCCATCTCGTCTTCTATTGCCTCTTGGCATCATTGCATGTCCCCTGTCTCATTCAGCCGTTCCCCTCACTTATTACTACTTCCATCATAGACATGTCTCGAAAGAACCCCAACTTTCCCTAGTGTGCATCTTCACGCTGCCCTGGATTCAGTCGGCTGCGTCCAAGTGAAGATTTGCTGACATGCCAAGGCGAGTCGCTGATCGAGATGCTTCGATGGGCAGCCGCTTGATGTCATGTGCATCGCAAAAGGCCAGGACAAGTACAGTGTCCATGCTCATTGGTCACGTACAAGTCTCTATAGTGTGATATTTTGCCGCTGGGGTGCTGATGTTGTGGTGCTCTAAGAGAATATCGATCTCTGCCTGCTCCCCTTGTCAGAAGCCTCAATTCACTCTTTCACACCTTCTTTCCAAAGACATCTATCTTGCCTTGAAGCAGTCACTGAGCCCACGAAAGGAACATCTCACTAGCATTCATAGTACGCCATGCTTCCGAAAGCCTTCGTTGTAGCTCTTGGCCTCGTCTCTCTTGGAGCGGCCGCTGCTACCCCAAGTTGGTCGTCTACAGTCCCTTCCCGAATCGTAGAGCCTAAGCTGATCACCACATGCGTAGGCCATTGACGGATCGAGCGAATCTCCAGAGGTCAAGCGCGAGGTAGACAAGAGTGTATACATCTTGACGAAGCGAGAGAAAGATGATAGTCTTTGCAAGAAATGCAGTCTCTGCAAGAGCAAGAAGGAAGATCTTCTGTAACAACAAGGATAGCCTATAGACAAAGGCCAAGAAGGAAGACAGCTTGTCCAGGAGAGACAGCCTTTACGACAGATTGTATACGAAAGACAGCCTTTATGACAAGTAGTATTAGAAAGACGGCCTCTACGACCTTCTCCACAAGAATGATAGCCTTGACGTGAAGGCTGGGAACGAGGACAGTCTGTACAAAAAGGACAGTCTCTACATGAAAGCCGAGAAGGCGGACAGTCTGTACAAGAAGTAGTCACCTATGCCAGCGTGCTGCCACAAAAAAGTCCCCAGATTAGCCACGGTTGCTGCCTTGCTGATAGTACATGGGTTCCGAAGAGACGTGTACGGATGAGAACAGTAAGGCTTGGTGGATTGCAATGGGGAAAAGTTTTTGGTGGTGGTGTCCAGGCAGAAAAAGGGATTAGATGGAGAGAAGTGGTCGGATGTTGCATTTGCAAGTACTTTACGTTAGTGATTACTTTCGTTGTACAGTACTCTAGTATGTACTACATAGATAGAGTAGTACAATAAGGTCGTCCGATACCGGATGCTGATTAATCCTCTATTTTCTTGCCTTGCCAATTCCCACACGCCACCCTCCCACCATTCGCATGCTACTTACGAGTAGAAGAGAGCGGTCATTTTTACCAATGCCGTTATGACAAAATGACATGGGGAACACAGCACAAGCCGGAGAATAGAATGGCCTGGCGCACCTAACAATTTCATTCACGTTCAGGCATTATTTGAACAAGGCTGTTCCATGTTATTCATTCTTTACTAGGTATTTACTATTGACACACATCCAATCTGACACCGTCCCCTCGGTCCCGGCCAACTTCAACCGTTCAACGTCTTGGCACTCGGCTAAAATTAGACTCAATTTTATCTATCCGTTTTCTTGCCACCTTAAGGCTGATAAGGTGAAGTTGAAGCTAGACGATCAAACCGCTACCACTACGTTTCAAGCGACAAGCACGCCCTGCCGACTCTACTTTATTGATTAGAGCTCGCGCCTCCACACTGTTGCAATCTGCACCTTGCAATCCCCACTGATTATACAAACAAATGCCCTCTGAGATCCCACCATACCTACTCCATCCTCGACGCTGACACTCCATGCTCGACTCGGCGCGAAGCCTGGAGTATCCCCTGACGCAACAAGTACACAAATAACCCTCCTCGGCCGCTCCACGTCATGGGCCATTAGACCTCGCGGAGCTCTCAACGTTGGAAACGTCTGTGGACATCACGGTCACTACTGTGGGGGGGAGTTCTTGCTGGGTCTCTCGGCCTGGCTGGCCGGTTGTCGCGTGCTTCGTCATACTGAAAGCTCTAAACCCCGCGCTCGGTGCAACTCATCCTGCGTCCGAACACGATCTTCGTTGCCGTGGCGTCTACTTGGCACAGCTGGTCTCGTTCGGCCAGCAGAGTTGGCTTGGAAATTGGCTCCGGCCATGGCGCTGATAGTGCCGCCGCCGAATGAGAAGAAAAGAGTCAAAGTCTATGAGCTCAAGAACAATGATTGGTTCGATCGGGGGACTGGATTCTGCACCGGCCGCATCATCAACGTAAGCGATCACAAGACATGGGATACCGTAGTCGTGGGCCCTTCTGCCTGGACATGTCCCGTCACCACCAATAATACGATACTGACCTGTATGTAGGATGAGTCAAAGATATACGTCGAGTCAGAAGACAGCCCAGAGCGGCTGCTCCTAGAGACCAAGATAACAAAGGACGATGGGTACCAGAAACAGCAAGGTGAACGCGCATGACGATACTGAAGAACTGGAATAGTGGCTCATGTGGACGCAGATACCCTGATTGTTTGGACCGAGACTAGTGGCATAGACATGGCTCTAAGCTTCCAGGAGGCAGAGGGCTGTGCGACCATCTGGTTAGTACTTGCCAACATATAACACTGCGTGCAGTTTTGGCTCGTCAAGGAAGGCGCAAATCTTACATAGGCTCATGCAATTACAGGGATTTTGTGAGTCAGGTACAACAACAGCTGCTGTCACTGGGAGGTCCAGGTAAGTACTCGAACCTTCATACATGCTCTTCATCGCGCTCTTCTTCTCTTCTTGTGTTGGATTGCGCTGACCTGGCTGGGTCGCCATCTAGACGACGCCCTATCAGACGACGCCATGGAGAATTTCGTTAATCCCTTGGTCCTTCCGCAACCTGAGATCGGCAATTTAGATGATATCGAGCATGCAATGCGTGGAATAGCATCCACGCCGCAAGGTCGAGACGCGCTAGCAAAGTTCGTCATCAGTGAAGACTACATTCGGAAGTTGATACCATTGGTGGAGATGGCAGAGGATCTTGAGTCGCTGAAGGACCTGCACTGGTTGTGCAACATTATGAAGATGCTCATCCTTTTGAATGACAGCCAGATCATCGACCACATCGTCAACGAAGAGGTGGTCTTTGGGGTCATTGGCGCACTAGAATGTGAGTATAGACCGCCACCCCCTTTGCAACCCCCGTTTCGTGCGGGATACACCCCATCCAACACTGACGTTCTGATGTCGTAGACGACCCTGACTTCCCAAATCATAAGGCAAATCACCGACGATATCTCAAGGACAACTCGAGATACAAGGAAGTTCTGTCCATTGCAGATCCAAATATCACCAGAAAGATACATGCTACATGGCGCCTTACGTACCTGAAGGACGTGGTCCTAGCAAGAATCCTTGATGATCCAACGTTTGGTGTCCTTAATTCTCTCATATTCTTCAATCAGGTCGACATAATCTCACATTTACAGAACAACCCAGGCTATCTCGAACAATTATTTGGCATAATAGACAGTCCTACCGCCAACATTAAGCGGAAAAGGGACGCTGTTGGGTTCATTCAGTCTTGTTGCGCAATAGCGAAAAGCCTTCAAGTGACCCCGCGGGCTACTCTCTATACCAACTTTATCAACCACGGATTGCTTCGTGTGATTACATTTGCCATTCTAAACAAGGAAGCATCCATTCGAGTGGCCGGCACGGACATATTGGTTGCGATGATAGACCACGATCCTGGCATGGTCCGAGCCTATATACACAAAGCCATCAACGAGAGAAAAACCCCACTCACTGATACTTTGATTGAGCTACTACTGGTTGAAGTTGATCTAGGTGTCAAAGCCCAAGCTGCCGACGCTATAAAGGTGTTGCTCGAGCCTCAACCCCCCCAGCCGCCACAACAACCCCAACAACAACCACAACAGCCTCAACAAGCACCTCAGGCGCAATCTCAAGAAAATATGGCAAGGCAGACGGGAGAATTTCTGTTGAAGGTGCGAGGAGCAAATCCGGTATTAAATCCCCAGACTGAGTCATTCATCCAGCACTTTTACGATAATTCCGCGAGCAAACTCTTTCAACCCCTCAAGGATCTTGAGAAACGGGAAAGTCGTAAGTAGCAAGCCCTTGCGAGCATAACTCAGACAGCAACTGACGGGTTGCAGTGAATGATATTACCTTCCACGAGGTTCAGTTGTTCAATCACTTGGTCGAGATCATCATCTATCTTTCTCGTACACATCAATTTCGAAGTAAATATTACATCTTTACGGAGGACATTTCGTCACGAATAGCGCAATTGCTCTCTGCTCCGCAGAAGCACCTTAAGCTGAGTATGGTTCCAAGCCCTTCTTGATTCGTGTAAGTGCTGGCCACTAACCCTTGCAATAGCTGCCCTGAAGTTCTTTCGCCAGTGTGTAGGCTTGCAAGATGATTATTACAACCGGCAGATCATGCAAAAAAACCACTTTGCACCTATCCTCAACATAGTTTACGAGACAATGCCCCGCGACAACTTACTAAATTCCGCTTGCTTAGAGCTCTTCGAATACATAAAACGAGAGAACGTAAAGCAATTGATTGAGCATCTCGTGGAGACTTTCCGTCCGAAACTTGAAGAAATCAACTATGTCGACACTTTTCAATTACTCATACGTCGCTACGACCAAATGCAAGGCTTTAATCCCGATTCGGATACCACATTATTCAGCAATGACAGCACGACTACACCAAATCGGACACCGAACGTCAATGGCAACCAAAGATGGCAAGGAGTCAAGGAGATGGATGCTGTGGAGGAAGCCTACTTCAACACATCAGACGACGAAGACGATCCGTTGCCCAAGTCGACGTTATCAAAGGCCGCGAAACTGAATGGGGTCACAGCTTCTCCGATGCTGAAATCTCTGGTCGACTATCCGGACGACGACGAAGATTCTATGGACACAACAGAACCCGAGGACCTTGGCACCAAGCCTGAACCAGACCCATCTCCAATGCTTCAAACACCACCGCCAGAGCGCTTATCGGAGAAGCGCCGGAGAGAAGAAGACAATGACGAAGATGAACTAGGGAAATTATCCTCGACTAAGCGGCGAAATTCCGGCCCATTAACCTCGAGCATTGGCAGTGCGGCTGGCCACAACACTCTTAAGCGGAAAAAAGGATTCAAGAATGACCGCGATTCTCCTCACAACGGTCTCAGTACAAAGAAGATCGAAATCTCGCTCAGCGCTAAAAAGATGGCTTCAGAAGCAGGATCTAAAGGCGATGAGGAATGAAGAGTATATGGGCATTTTGGTTGGGGGATAATCCGGCCTCTCGACGCTCAGGTGGTTGTGTGGGATCAATCCATCAATTAATTATCAGGCTATCAAGTAGCAGAGCGCTTACGACGCCGAAGGAGACCCTCTATGCTTCGACAGCGGCCAGGGGCCTCTGAATGTAGAAAAGGCTTCCGTGGGTTTCCTGTAACATAATTCATGAACCCCTTTCGCTACATGAAGTTAATTATGAAATTGAATGTTTTGGAATGCTCAGCGCCTTTGAGCCAGTTGAAACTCTCCGAAGTGAGGTTTGAAGCTTGAGACATGTCCCCAAGGGAGCGTAACGTGCCTGTCCAATGCTCAATTAGCTTAAAGTATGAAATGCCGGAAATGTATTACGTCACCAGTACTAATGATAAAGGCTGCTCCCGCGCCGAGCCAATCCGCGCAGGTACGAATTTCAACACGAAATATTGAAGTAGGACTTGAAGTGCTGGAAGACGCACCGACTAACAGATCAATGTAAGGACCAAAATGTGCCTTCTGCATGCTATATGTGTGGAAATTGATCAAGTCACCGGCTTCAATATGCAACACAAGCCGTCCAACTTATCCCTCATCTATGTATGCATGACACTCACACACAACCTTTCAACCCCTGGCCCTGCCTGACACTGTTCAACACAAATATCAATAGAAGTGTCTATCAAAGACATTGTGAATTCCCTTGCAGCCTTTGTGCACGACACACAGCAGGCCGGTGTGGCATTCAAATCTTTATATACGCATATTCAGCTTCCAAGATAATCAGAGACCTCTTAAGCCGCTGTTGCTTACAATTCCTTGCTATTTACACGTTCACGTAAAGACATAAGATACAGAGCTGGGCATTGTTATGTCAATAATGATGAATTCACCGTTTCAAGAATCGGTTTCATTTACTATGTCACTGACTGACACGTAGGCACACATTATTCTTTGTGATAGATTTTGCTGAATGCGGAGCTATATAGAGGAAAATTGCTTGAGCATCGTGAAACGTCCCGGCTCGCTCGAATAGATAATCATATCGGACTTTGCAGATACTTGATAACAACTATTTTGATGATTGATTTGTGTTTAAGGATTTCATAAATTCTTTCAATGCCATGTACGGCGAATTTTGCTTACTTTGTAAAGCTTACTTGTAAAAAGGTCGATGTGGTAAAGTCCCTCAGATCGAATAGCGCCGTCACTGAGGAGGTGGATCCAGCATCTGTGTTTCAACAAATCAAAAGCTTCTGCCCCTCTTCGTAAAGACAAGACAACATTTCACTCTCACCACAGTCGTCACTTCCTATTGAGAATTTACTGTCACTGTAATATCAGATCTAGTGTCATTGGTTGTGCTTCGCCGTCCTTCCCAAATCCTGCGGCGGAATTCCCCCTCCTGGACCACCATAACGACAAGGACAACCTATATGCCAACAAACATACCTTTCACCTCGCATTGGCTTTCTCCTAGGTACATTGTGCATTGCTTTTCATCCTAAAAAGTGGTCTTAAAAGCAGTCTTTGAGAGTGCAGCCGGGATACGATACGCACCTCTTCACACCGTCTCCCTCTACCCCGTATAAATTACCGGACAGATCTGCATTCGTTTCTATTGACACAAACGGACACAAACACTACCAACTTCTTTTCCTGGATCTAGAATCCTCTTCGACATACTGAGGATCATCCCAAATCACAACACCGTCACACAAATTACACATCACCGATAGGGACCCGCTTGTGAGGGCGCCAACGCTAGCAACAGCTTTCAATGGGAATTCTGTTCTATTCAGATCAAAAGGTGGCAAGCTGCCGGTGACAGGAGTACCTCTTCACAATGCCAAAGAAAGAGGATCTGAGCGACTTCCGGCTAGCCTCCATGCCACGGCCACACCTAACCGCCCATCACTCCAGCTCACTACCATCAACACCCTCGGAGCATGCGCGGAAACTCTCTTTTGGCGCTCGCTCACCATCTCCTAGCAAATTAGCGAAAGAGAGTTCTCCCAAGTCAACACACTCGGAGGAGGATAACAGCGCTCGGTCGCGGAACAAGGCCCCCTCCATCGCGGGTTGCAGATATGAAACCGGCATGGCATTTTCGAGGAGGCGGATACCATATTCAATAGGGGGAGATCAACTGGAAAGAGCAAAGACAATGCCGAAGAAGTTTTTGAATCCTGTTGAGGAGGGAAAGCTGAGCGGAGATATGAGAGAGCTATACGACCGGATACTTCCGACCAGAGACAGCGACGAGAGAAGAGCAAGGTTTTTGCAGAGGCTAGAACGTATATTGAATCAACAGTGGCCCGGCAACGACATCAAGGTGCACGTCTTCGGATCTTCTGGAAATATGCTTTGTACCAATGATTCGGACGGTGAGCTCAAGATCGGTCCAGTAATGGATACCCTGGGTTGGAGCTGATAATGACTAGTGGACATCTGCATCACGACACCTTTGAAACTTCTAGAGCGAGTGTGCTTGCTAGCCAGCGCACTTGCAGACCGTATGGAGTCTACAGTCACTCCACGTTACGATCATACTGACTCTTGCATAGATGGGATGGAACGAGTAGTCTGTGTGCAGCATGCGAAAGTGCCTATAGTAAAGTTCTGGGATCCTGAACTGCAACTTGCTTGCGACATGAACGTCAACAACACCCTGGCTCTGGAGAATACACGGATGATCAAGACCTACGTGGAGATTGATGAGCGTGTGAGGCCTCTCGCTATGATTGTCAAGCAGTGGACGAAACGGCGGATGCTCAACGATGCTGGTATGTGGTCTCGGCCCTAATTGACCGGTGATCTGCCTTTGCTAAGATGTCGATGCAGCACTCGGTGGTACCTTAAGTTCTTATACCTGGATATGCCTGATCCTAAACTTCCTACAAACACGGAACCCCCCTGTCCTACCTTCCCTCCATAAGAAGCCTCACGAACTCCGGGCCGGCTCTGACGGCAGGCGTGCTGGGTTCAACGACGACCTCGAGCGATTTCGCGGCTTCGGCAAGCCAAACACAGAAACTTTGGGAGAACTCCTCTTCAACTTCTTCAGGCGCTACGCTTACGATCTAGACTACGAAAAATGGGTTATCTCTGTCCGGGACGGGCGTTTGATTTCGAAAGAAGGCAAAAAGTGGCACTTAATGCAGAACAACCGCCTATGCGTTGAAGAGCCGTTCAATACCGATAGGAATCTTGGCAATACCGCCGACGATACGTCCTTTCGAGGAATTCATCTAGAACTCAGGCGGGCTTTCGATTTAGTCAAGGAGGCAAAGCTCGCCGACTGTCTCGAGCAGTACGAGTTTCCAGCTGCTGAAGAGAGAATATGGGAGAAGCCTGCATCGAAGCCGCCGCCTGTGTTGTCTCGGAGCCGAAGTCAATCGCAGTCATCTACGAGGGGAAACAGGGGAGGTTATGGTACCCGAGGAGGAGGCCGACATGGTCAGCACTATCGTTCTGGGCAGGGGGCCAGGAGAGCATCCAGCGCCGCCACCATGAACAAGTACGTGGCTCCTCAGAGTGGATTACAAGGGATCAGGGGTCGCGACTACTCATCTCGGGAGCACCCTCTACAAGCTCGGTACGATCAGCTTCGCCTTCATGACAGACTCTTCAACGAGTTTCAACTTCTACAACAACAGGAACATGAGTTACGGCTTATACAAGCGCAGAGAGAGCTTGAGGTTCAAGTGGCTCAGGCTAGCCACGCATCCAGGAACGGTCCATCAATCCCGCACCAAGGAGCTCCAGGACAGCTCCCTCCGATACATACAAACGATCAGATCCCGCTCACGGCTCCCATACGAAGCGGGCAATACTTCTACCCACTTGCATACCCACAGGTACAAGGTACACCACAGCAAAACGTACATACACAACCCTCATCTCCTTCAATGAAGCCTCTGCAACCGGATCTAAGGCGCAGCCTGCACCGTTCCTCCGCTGCGGAGAGTGCGCATGCTGCGAATCATCGATCTCATTCGCAGCCAGCTAGACCGCTTCCCGTGAATGTGGCTGTTCAATACGTACCTCCACTTCCTCTGAACAGCGCTGCATTCTTGCACTATCAGCAGTTTCGCCAACAACAATTATACAATCAACTTGAGCAAGGCCGATACAGACACGCTGAGGTGCCCATATATCAGGACCCAAGGCGATTACCAACGGATCAACCTTTGGATGAGGATGTGCCGAAAGAGTATGTGGGATATTGGGTGAACGACTCGCCGCCACCAAGACCATACAGAGATGACCAACGATTGCCAACGTACCAAGATTTACATCCTCGCATTAGAGGTGTGCCTCAGAACTTCAGTAGGTTGAGGGATACTTCTAGGTCGCCATCTCCGTCACCCACACTCCCATTTCGCGATCGCGCCTACAGTGTTCAATCTGCATCGTCTGCTCCCCCTGGACCCCTACAGCCTCGGATGGATAGAGTCCAAGCTGCCGCGCCAGGCTTGCGTGCTTCCGGTCCGCTCATAGTGAATGGCTCTGATGGGTGGAATATGCCTGACTATTCATTGATCCCGGAGGCTTCATCCCATACTACGACGATAAGTGAAGCAACGTCGGGTTCTGACGATCGCTTGTATGAGACTCCTGTTACCGCTGAGATGGACACGCCAAACCACTGTCATGTTGTTGATGACGGATTTCTACTGGATGACCCGAACCAGTATTTCCATGCCCGCATGAAGGCTGAATCTTCCAACACCTCGGCCAACGGTCGAGTTGGCAACATGGATCCTAGTATGCGGCGTTCTAACCCTCCAGGGATTGAAATTACTGCCTCTTCGACTATGAATAGTCGGGCTGAGAACTTGAACAGATCTGCTGGTGGTCTAGGCATACAGTTCGGAGAACATGAGATTAGCCGTCCATTTGTCAAGGCTGAAACACCAAGCTCGCCCGGGACAGCGCATGGCCCTACAGCAGCCTCAAAGCCAGACGCGAAACCAGACCATTTCATCGGTCGAATCGAGAAATTGCCAATGCCTATCCCTGTCCCACTGCTATCACCTGTCCGTGAAGTACCAACACCATCGTCATCAGCGGCATGGCGAAAACAAAACGGAGAAGCAGAGGTACGACTCATTAACGGACTCTTAACTGGCAAATTAGATCTCCGCATACCCACTTATGCAGACCTCGTGCGCGCGAAACAGAAGAAGCAGAGCCTGAATGGTGCATTGACGCAGAAGCCGAACGGGACCCCTTCTTCGCAGCTTGCAGAGAGTGCCGAATCGAATCAGTCGCCTCTAAGCCCGAGGGTGAAACAGATACCGCAGATTACGCCGGAGAGTCAATCGCAACTCAATGGATGGCAGCAGTCGGGCAAGAAGGGAAAGAAGAACAAGTCAAAGCATAGCTCGGGGCAGATAATACCCGGTGAGGCGATGCCTGCCAATGAAGCTGAGCGAAAAGGTGGTTGATACGAAGCACCCTCCAGTGCTTCAAGGACCATGCATGGTTTGAATAGGAATAAAAGGCTGTGAGAGAAATACCATCATGCGGGTGGGACCGATAAAGAGCACGTCTCGCAGGTTCAACATGAGCTCCTTCAACAAAGCCAAGCCCGTGGGCAGATTGGAACAAGAAATCGAAGAAGAGGAGACGAGCATTGTACACGACACCTCGTTCCAGGGTCGGTTGTGCATAGCGGTGTGAGATAGGGCTTCTTTTTGTCACACATCTGACGCTTTTCGGATTGAGAACGGCATTCACTTTGGACTAGCAAGCGCGTCCGCTGCGTTTTCTGTCGTCCTGTTCAGACAACCCTCCCTTGGATGGGAGTGCAGCGGCACTACTTGGAGTTTAGGCCAGTAAGAAGAGGCCACAAAAGCGCAGCAGCGACTTATACAGCGTCTGGTGGATGATGTTGCCAGCTTTTTCTGTGTGTCAATGAGTGCATCTGGGTGCCCTGAGGTCCCCGGTCTGTAAATAGAGAGGGCACAGAATTAAATTGTTCACAACTCAGCCTGAGGGCATACGACGAGTGGATAGGACCCGCATCGGAGACGATTGTATTTTCGCAAGATGAAGGTGAATAATCTGCCATCAGCGACTGAACTATGAGACTCGGCTTGAGTTCAGAAGTAGCAGCCGCATCGGCTCTTCTCCAAGCCTTGGACTGTCCTTTCCTCTGCTCATCACCCTCTTGTTTCTGATTCTGCTGTGAGTTTCGAGCCTCATAACTGCTGTTTGAGGCAGAGGCACTGTACTATATTCCGAACGGCTTTTGCAAGGATCCTAGTGCATGTTTTCTTCATGCCTATTCACTCTTCTCGTGCCATCGAAGGCTTCATTTGTCTCTTCATACACTCAACATTCTCTCAGCCTCATCTCTCATACTTTGTATTTGACAACATGAATGGTATCAAATTTAGGCCCTGGCCTTCATTCCCCCTCATCGCCAAGACCATGTGGGGTGGGGCAGAAATCACTACTGCAGCACTTGCACCGCCTGACTTTTCTTTTCGTACAATCCACCTCTTCCTACCCTACCGACGCAGTGAGCGACTTCGAGTCTTTGCGCTCACTTCTCCATCCAAAGGCTCCCCCCATACTCCTACCAGGTGCCCCACTCTCGCCTATATAACATCCATTTAGCTCGAGGCGGACAAATATGGAGATCCACAGTAGAAAATTGTCAGCCATTGAGCAGATCGCACCCATCATCGAGGACACCAAAGACTTGCCGACGAGTAGCTCTTCGCCAGTGCACGCTGCGCCTGAGGTCATTGGGATTGGCCGTGAAGCGGATGGCGAAACAGCAGGGAAGACTGCAGACGAAGTCCAGGCGAGCAGAGGAAGGTGGTTTGCGTACTTGAGGACTAGGAATTTTTATCTCGTACTTCTGCTTGGGTAAGTCAACAAGTCTTTCCCCAAACCTCCCATGGATGGAGACAGCTAATGCTACCATGAACTTACAGACAAGTCCTAGCCCTCTGCATCACAGCCACAAACACATTCTCTTCGCTACTTGCTGCGCAACCTTTCTCGATCCCTGCCTTTCAGACACTGTGGAACTACATCCTTCTTACTCTGGTCTATGGCTCGTATACAATCTATAGATATGGCTTTAAGGGATGGATCAAGCTTATACTTAAGGATGGCTGGAAATACATAATTCTTGCGTTTTTGGACGTGGAGGGGAATTATTTTACTGTGCTTGCTTATCGCTATACGTAAGTCTGGACTCCAGGAGCGGTTGTTGGGGCAGAGGAGCTGACAAAGGAGCAGGACGATATTGAGTGGTAAGTGATTCGGAGCGATTTATTACCCTTCAACACGGCAATTCAAGTCGCAGAACTGACCGCGAGCGCAAAATCGTTTGCTTTGAAGCCTGAGACCTTTTAACACTTCAGGTCATGGTCTCGAGAGAAGAGCTACTGACTTTTCAATTAGCTCAGCTCATAAACTTTTGGGCCATCGTAATGGTCGTCCTCATATCTTCCATCTTCCTCCACGTTCGTTACCACCCCACCCAAATCATCGGCATCCTCATTTGCATCGGCGGCGTCGGTATCCTCTTCGGCAGCGACCACATCACTCAAGGTTCTGGCTTCGGCGGCGTTACCGGCGGCAACCAGCTCAAAGGCGATCTATTTGCATTGGTGGGCGCTACTTTTTACGGCATGAGTAATGTGGCGGAAGAGTTCTTGGTCAGTAAGAGACCATTGTATGAGGTTGTGGGCCAGCTGGGGTTTTGGGGCATGTTTATTGATGGAGCTATGACCGGGATCTTTGACCGTCCCTCATACAAGCAATCGGTATGGAATGATGGGAAAGTTGGCGGATATCTTACAGGGTATACGCTTTGCCTCCTGATCTTTTACTCGGGTGCTCCGATCATGTTTCGACTCGCTTCCGCGGCCTTCTTCAACATCTCGTTGCTGACGGGCAACTTCTGGGGCGTGGTCATTGGGGTGAAAGTCTTTCATGAACATATACACTGGATGTACCCGATCGCGTTTGTGTGCATTATTGGGGGTTTGATCATCTACTTCATCGGGAAGAGTATCCTGGGAGAGGCGCTGAAGCCGTGGCTTGGGAAAGATCAGGAGAGAGGTGTCAACGGGTTGGGGACTGCGAGGAGGAGGGTGGTGGAGAGGGGGGATGAATTGATCGTTTAGAGATGGAAAGGCGCGAGCCCGTGGAATGATGGTTCTCGGAAAGCTTTTGTGAGGATCTCTTGTTGGATAGTGGGGTCAGAGCAGCAGATGACGATGGTATGGACGGTATACGAAGACATGCTTGATGACCTGATGGCAACAATCTGTACGAATGTTCATCTGCGTGGGGAGAATTCGGAACATGTACTGTTTCCATCTACTATAGCAACGGTAGCAGATGCCGGTCTGCTACTCCCATTGACGCTCCCGATCTGGTATATAGTCGTTTACTTGTTTCATTCGTGCTGATCCTCTGCACCTGCATATGCAGACTCCCCCACTCTCCTCTCGTGCATGCATCATCGCCCCCTCCGCCCTCGACGTCATCGATGGCCTCCGAAGACAACTTCCAATATGCCTCCCTCAGACCGATCTGCACCGTTGACCCTTCGAGCTCGTTGGGGATTCTCCAAAAATGATTAAAAAAAAATGAACATTCCATGGCCATACGCAGCTGGCGTTACTGTCGTGATAGCTCAGCATCCTAACGTCGTTTCCGTTGCCCCTCATCTCCACCCTCACCTCCTTCCCCCCCCCCACAATCGGCCTCGCCCTCTTCTTCCATACCATCTACGGTGCCACTTACCGCCTCTGCTTCTCCCCCCGTTGCCAAGTTCCCCGGTTCGCGAATGAATCTTACTATGGCGCGGTATGCGAGGGTGGGTATTCGTAGAAGAATGGGGAGTATCATGAGGTTTGTGGTGAAGGGTCGAGATGCTTGAGTTGGAGGGGAATGGGATGCGGATGGGCGATGATGGTTGGGAGGGGGGAGAAAGAGCAACTGTGAGGATAAATCCTCACGAGATACATATCAAAGATCTGGATTCTTATGGGGAGTTGTAAATAAGGGCGAGTAAGAGCAAGAGTGGTAAGTGGTATTAGTCCATGAGGAAGTTTGGGTGGTATGATCATTCGAATTTTGACACCCTCGACCACACGCGGCGCGTACCTCGGTCGATACCAGAGACTTGTCTTGTGGTGAGGGAGCACGATGCCCTGCTCAAGCAAGCATTGAGGTGGTGGAGCAGGAAAAAGCGGCAGGTAATAAGGAAGAAAAAGGCAGAGAAGAGACGGCAGGACGGCCTTCGATGATTGAGGCGGTCATGGATTCGTATCTGCGGAATGTCAAAAATTCAGGTACCTAGAAAGAGGTGTGTATAGGTTGCATGAACTGTTCTATCTCAGGACTCCCCTGGCCAGTCTTTACACCCCATCCAAATCAAGTGGTTGTTCCAACAGGTGGCTGGGAGCAGGCTGGGAACCTTATTTTGACACGGCAAGTCGAGAAGGCTCCGGACATATAACACTGTCGGTCCTACCGTTTGTGGGAGGATCATAACGATACTCGAAAGAGGAATACCGAATCCTGACAATCCGCCGAATCTGAGGAAATTGGATCAGATAATAAGACGCTCAGGCTGGCCCATGGCGTAAGTCAAAATTTTCAGCTGATGTCTCCCAACCGCTGCTCGCAATACAAAAAATGGACGATACCATTGGGGACGCCAATGTCGATGACCTCTGTGCAAATGCATGACAATTCACAGGACGAGTTCAAGCCAGATCGCTGGCTGCCATTGAAACCAAATGGTGTGCGTCTGCAGAAGTACTTGGTGGCCTTCAGAAAAGGCACTCGATCGTGTGTGTGAATGGAATCAGGGAAGGCGGAGCATTTGACGACAGTGGCCAATACGTTCCATACATTTGGAGAAAGATGAGACTGATAAACTGTGAGAGGAAAGTGGGTGTCGATATTGTCCATGAGATGTTTAATTCACAGGCCAATAAGGGATATTATGGTCCGATTGTTGCTTTTGGTCCGAGAGGTTGAGGAGGTCATGGGCGATATTTTCAGAAAACAGGCGATGCAGCAAAGGCGACCATGTTCCACAGACACGGAGGTCGAACCATGGTAGCAGCAAAATTTGCGAGTGTGAAGGCGTAGTCTGTCCTGAAAGATCGGGAGCATTTGATATTCTGATCAGGCCAAGACGCGGGCCTAACCCAGGGGCAGCGTGGATAAGGCTTTTCGGTCCTTGCAGCTAAGTAACGTTCAATGCAGAATATTGATAATCTCAGGCCTTTCTTTCCTTTCGGTGTGTGGTATTTCAGAGACCTTGTGTCATGGCTGGCACATAATTTCAGGCTTTGCCATGGATTTTCCGTACGTGCATAATTATCGGGATTACCTTGATAGAGAAAATCACATATCATACTGTTAGCAAGACCTCAGCAGGGTTACTCTAGTAGCTCTTTAGCATTCCCGTCTTTGGTACGATTGAAACGCCTCGATGCATTTGAAAGGTATGCGAGTCGTTTCAGCCTCTTTCCTAACACATCCCCAATCCAGTCTCGGAGTGGTCTCTCGGGTTAAAAGCCGGTGGCCGTCTGACGAAAGAAGTGATGAGCCGTATCCAAAGCCTCGAGAAGATTGATGTATCATGGAATTCCAAGGACAGGTATTGACCTTCCAAATCAAGCCAAAACATCGTTTCGTGGCAATGATAATGCTGCTTTGCATGGCCTCTGACGAGGTGAGGAGTGAGCGGATCATCGTACTGGGAAAGCACCGGCTGTATCGACTAATGGCAGACTGTGTTGAAAGAAGGTAGCACCACTATGTTCGCGCGCAAAGGTCGCAGGTAGGATGGAGGGATGTAAGGGGTCGGAATTTCGAGGTTATAATCTTCGGGATCTTGAGTCAGCGGCTACAGAAAGCCCTACAACTTCCTTTCCAAATTCCTCTAGCGATGCCAACGTCAACCCGCCATCCCGCCATCTTGTCCCGTTACTCCGCCCTAATCAGTCGCATAAGTCTGAGACATGTCTATTATATTCGGCTGCTTAAACATCTACATCTGAGACCCATTTATTAGCGGTCCAACGAGGGCCACATCAATGGCGGAGAAATACTAGCTACTAGGTACCTACTATGTATGAGCCTATGAATCAATCATGACGGCCCGCGACCCTTTCAACCCGAATCCCGGCCAAGAGCCAGCTCAAAAGCAGACACTGGAACGACATGGGCCAAACTATGTGATTAAAGGGTATATTTCCAAAACAAAGTGATCGATTTGAGGGCTTCTCTTTCCTGTTTACCATTCCACAAGAGCCGTCCTGCGCGTCCATAAAGTCTCGTAGGTCCCACCTTCCACAAAGCTTCTCCATCTCTGCTCTTCAATCTCTCCCTTTGGCGTTCTCTGCGTCTGCTTTTCATCTTTCGTACGCTCTTTTGCCACTCTTTCCACACATCTCTACAGCTCTGCGCAGCTCTTCACGCTCTCTATCCCAAGGACTCCCCACCGCAAAGATGCAGTCCAAGCTTGTCATCAGTGTCGTTCTCTTTCCTGCTGTCGCCTTTGCCCAATCCAATGACTTCAACATTGACATCGCCGAGGTAGTGTTCCCCTCAGCTTCGTCTCAAGGCGGTCCAACATCTTCGCTGACCTCTATTCCCATAGGAAACCAAAGTCCTCGACGAGCTCGAAGGCTTCGTCACAGCCCTCGAAGCAAATCCAACCTTCCAGGCAGATGTAGCCGCTCTCATAACTGCACTCCCTAGCAGTGTCCTCCAAGAAGCTGAACAAGACCCTGAAGCACTGATCGGTCAAATTGGTGCCGGTAGCGAAGCCTGGGTGTCCGCCGTCCCTATACCCGTCCTTGAATCTCTTGAGACGCTTGTCGCGAAGCCTATCAAGGCGGTCGGCGATGTGGAGGGCTATGTTGAACAGCTAGTCGAGGAGCCCGCGATCGGATCTGCCGTATCCGTTCTAATGACAGCCGTTCCCAAAAGCGTACAGTATGCCTTCGAGTCCAACCCCGTCGGCTTCCTCGAGAATATTGTCACTGCTACAGCACTACCGTCTTGGGTCACCGACATCCCAGCGCCTCTTCAAAGCGATATCGGTTCCATAGTCAACAAGGCTCTCAGCATCATCGATAAAGACTTGGAGGGTGGTGCTAATACTTCTGGGGCTTCAAGTGGCTTCAAGCCTTTTTCAGGCTATGCCAAAGCCACGGGTACGGGAGGTTTGGTGGGCTACAATGGTACAAACGGCAGTCCCAGTGGAAGTCCAATCGCATACATGGGAGCTGCGACGCCAATGAAGACGGCGGCAGCAGGGATGGCCGCGTTACTTGTTGGGGCCGGGGTTGTCTTCAATTTTTGAATTGCAGTTTTTGAAGGACTCGGGAAGTGGTTCTGTATTGAATAACTACAATGTATGATATGGGAAAAAAAATGTTGTAATGCTGCAGCTTTTTTGGTAGATTCAATGCACGAATGTCATAGCTACGACTGAGCAGCTACAATCGATCCGTTGTACTCGTCCAAAAGCGCTGAACGAAAACGAAGAGTAGACAGAGGGTCTCTTTCCGCAAAATTTGAAAGACCTCCACGACGATTTATTTGAGGCACAATGATGGAAAATAGTACCATCAATTTTGTTTGTATCCGAACAAGAAATGTCCTATCAGAATCAGAATTGGTCCTGTGATAAAGTGATGATTGACAATCAATTTCTCCGAACGCCGAATGTGCCGTGACGTCGTCGATTTCGTTGTCTCCCGTGCGCCGATAGGAATGAGCTGAGCTGAGATACGGAAGCAAAATCCAGAATGTGTTGTGATGACTTGTTTTCTTTGCTCCATTTTCAAAGGCTTATATTTAAGCAGCCTCGATACAGGATGATTGATCCAATTCTCACCACCTTGATTACTTCTCTCTCGTGACAAAGGCCGCCCTCGAAGGATTTTCCGAACCTTGGCTCATCTCCTGACGCGCTGAGCAACAGGCATCAATCTTTTCAACCCGGCGCGCAATTTTAAAGATGGAGAATGAAGAAGTCTTTGAAGCGGATGTAGTTCATGGTCTCGAGCAGATGCACTCCCACTCTCCATATCGACCTACGCGGAAGGGGCACGATACAGTGAAAGCGCCCTCAGCGGACTTGGAATCTGAGAGAGATATCCACCATGAAGAGTCGCCCCTTCTTTCCCCCAATCGTGGAGATGGAGGCAGAGAAACGTCTGAACACGGCGTCGGCGAAACAAGGGGACCACCAAAGTGGAATGGAGAGGGAGACTTCGAGGGGCGGCCGTGGTGGAATAAGCCATCTGTGAGAAATCCCCGACCTAGGCATGAACAGTATATTGACAAATATTTCTAGGTATTCTGGCTCCTTCCCCCTTACTTTCTCTTCACCCTAGCTTATGGTGGCACACTCGTCCCAAGAATTAACCTCATTCTCTCCCTCATCTGTGAAGAATACTTTTCCGAGAAGTCACTTCATGACCCAAGCTTCCAAATGATGCCCATCATACTGGGCGGCGAAAATCCGCAATGCCGAATACCAGAAATACAATCACTAGTCTCAAAGTTCACTCTATACTGCAATCTTGCATCAGGCTTGCTGTCAGCCATTGTCAGCCCCAAACTAGGAGCGCTCTCAGACCGATACGGTCGAAAATGGATGATATCAGTCACCATTGTTGGCTCGATACTCTGCGAAATTGTCATAGTGGTCGTAGCGAGGTACCCGGACACCTTCTCCGTCAATTGGATACTCCTAGGGTACGCTTTCGACGGGCTCGGAGGCTCCTTCATTGCAGCGATGGCATTAAGCTTCGCCTATGCAAGTGACTGCACAGCGCCCGACAAGCGCAATGTCGTGTTCGGATACTACCACGGCTGTCTTTTCTGCGGCATAGCTATTGGCCCAATCCTTGCTGGCTACATCGTCAAAGCGACTGGCCAGCTTCTGTCCATCTTCTACATTGCCCTCGGAGCACACAGCGCGTTCCTCCTCTTCCTTCTTTTCGTCATTCCGGAATCCCTTTCCCAGAGGCGTCAACTCCACGCTCGCGAGAAAAGTGAGTTTGTTGGCGAAGGCGAACAGCAGATGCTTTCGGAATGGCTGTCTTACACCATCCAGCCTCTCACGAACATGTTCAAACCTCTCGCTATCCTGTGGCCTACCGGTCCAGGTACTAATCCCGCCGTACGCCGGAATCTGGCCTTCCTCGCGGCCGTCGATACGACAATGTTTGGCGTAGCAATGGGCTCTCTGGCGATCGTCATCATTTACATAGAATACGAGTTCGGCTGGGGCATCTTGGAGACTAGCGCTTTCGTCTCCATTGTCAACATCTGTCGAGTCTTTACACTCCTCGTGATATTGCCTGTAACCTCACGCATCCTGCGTGGCCTGCAGAGCAATGTTGAGCAGAGACATTCTGGATGTGATAGTATCGATCTCGGGATTATACGCGCAGCTATCTTCTTCGATCTTCTCGGCTATATTGGCTATGCCACTGTCAGAACCGGAAGCCTGTTCATCATCTGTGGAGCAATTGCGTCGATAGGTGGTATGGGATCGCCATCGCTGCAGGCTGCGTTGACCAAACACGTCCCGCCAGACCGGACGGGACAGGTTCTTGGAGCGATGGGGTTACTGCATGCTTCGGCACGAGTTGTGGCACCGACGATATTCAACCTTATTTACGCGAAGACTGTAGGGAAGTTTACGCAGACCGTATTTGTATGTTTGGCAGCCACGTTTGGTGTGGCTTTCATTCTGAGCTGGTTTATCCGGCCTCATGGTACGTAATACTTCCTCTTTTCGATTGGGTCACTGCTAGAGTTGAATGATACTGACTAATTCATATAGTATATTGGGATCAGAAAGAACAGTCTAACGATAGTACTAGCGACGGTAGAGTCAATGAGGATATCTTTCAGGGAGATGGCGATACTGTAAGATGAAGGGAACAAATACGAACTATATGACTGCATAGCAGGCATGAGTTGCATAGATTGCGTGGCGTTGGTTCAGGCCCTGGACTATGATTTGGCCGATTCCGTACTCATCGGTTATAGATAGAAGAACATTGAGCAATAATTGAGATCTTCAACGACTCTTCTTATTTCTCACAAGTGTACTGTTTTCTACAATTCATCCCTCGCCCGTTCCTCCCCTTCTCCAACCATGTCCTCGTCACCCAACCTGTTCCCTGCCAAAAATCCCACGATATCGCTTGTCCCATTCCACCACACCGGCCCATATCTCTGCCCATCATCATCCTGGCTCCCCGTACTCGGCCACCCATGTCCAAATCCCCTGATAAAGTAATGCTCTACCACAACCTTCGCCCCTTTCTTCCCCATGCCGCATCGCCATTCCGTCTTCTGCACGCTACGATCGTGTATATCCCGTTTCTGTTCCCACTGTGCCCCTGCGCAGCCATTCCTCTTCCTCCAATCCTTAAGCCAATTCTTGAGCGGATATGTCTCTCCGTCGGGCGTACTCTTCCCATCGTAGTGTATCACAGGGTCGGCGCTGCCATGCATTTCGAGTATTGGCAACGGAGCGTCTTTCTTGTGACAAGTTCCAAACAATGGCTCATGGCCTTTGAGAGAATGGTCTTTATAGAAAGCCCCACTCACAATCGCAGCCGCTGCTACCTGTTTCGACACCTCAGGATCACACGCCAGTAAATGCGTCAAGCCACCTCCATTCGAGAAGCCAACCAAGTAAACCCGCGTGAGATCCACACACCATTTCTCCCCCAACTCCCTCGACAGCGCCTGCGCAAAGGCGATATCGTCGCGTTCACTGCGAGGCGGAGATGTAGGGTCCCCGAGCCATTGCTCGTTGATACCTTGCGGGAACGCGACGATGGATTTTCGCAGGCGGAATGCCGGGTCTGTGAGTTGGGTCTGGGATTCGAATTGGGCGGCTGTTTGGTCCTTGCCGTGGAAGGCGAGGATGAGGGGGGAGGGGGAACGGGAAGGGCTGTATGGGATGGAGAGCAGGTAGGTACGAAGGCCACCGGCGGAGGGGACGGAGATGGTGAGGGGAGCAGATTCACCGCCGGGCGTGGGAGAGTCAGGCGGTTGGGGGTTGGCGCAGCCAGGTGAGAGGTTGGAAAGGGCGAGAGCGGAGGAGAGGAACAGGGTGAGGGTGAGACGGAGAAAGCTGACAAGTTTCATGGTTGTAGGTGGTGAAGAGAGGCAACAGTCATCGCGAGAGAGAAAATAGATTGAAGGAGGCCGGCTGGTCTGGTAGAGTGAACGCTGGAAATGAAGTCACACGATGTTTACAAGATCTCCTAGCCCTAGCACTGAGCCTGATTTGAGCCCCGGGTAGCAAACGTGACGGGCCGTCTCGAGGGAGCAATGCGCTATCAATACATAGACTCAATATCTCCTGACATTGTCCGCGCTGCTGACAAACGAAGAAGCCCCAAAAGTATCGCAGAATGGACTCAGAAGCTCTGCCATCCGAGATTCAGACCCTCCTGAGGTACACATTGCGAGCACCGCCTGTATCCTCAGCAGGCACACCTTTGCACTCAACTGATAAGGATGGCTTCGCGCCTGAGGGCGACAAACGATTCAAGAAACTAATAGATGGGATACATTTTTCGCAGAGATTCATCTTGAGCTACCAGTTGGTGCTCATCGGAGTGCTGTTGGCGTTCACAGCCATACATTGGGGATCTAGACTACGGGCCTGGCGGAGACGGAGCAATACAATCAAGGGCAGAGATGAGGGCGATAAGACTAGTATTGGAAAGGCAATAGATGGAAAGGGACCCGTGATCACAGAGAGTATCAGTAGGGGGAGCTCGTCCTCGAGTAGCACGCTTCAAGAAGACTTCCACCCCAAGTATCAGGACTACGAACGAAAGTTGGGCGAGCAAAGCCTACTACTGCCTAAAGCCTCTAATGCAAAAATACCTCCTCAAGGATGGACGACAAGCAACAAGATCAGAGCATGGCTCGTCTATCAGCCGAGGCCAATTCCCCTCATTAACAAGACCTTGCCCTCGAACGGCACTACTCTGGTGGTCCTCGCCTTCGTTGGCCTCCAGATATTCTACACATTCTTCAAGACCTCGCTACGTCTGTCAATGATTTTTGTCTTCGCAGACCGAACGTCCCTAGTCTTCGTCGCCAATTTACCCTTGCTCTACCTCTTCGCAGCAAAGAATCAACCTATAAAGCTTCTTACAGGTTATTCCTACGAATCCCTCAACATCTTCCATCGCCGGCTAGGTGAGATCATGTGCTTACTCGCTCTTCTGCACTCGGCAGGAATGATCGGCGTATGGTATACAGTCCTGCAACCGGCGGGAATCACTCTGATAAAGTTTCTACTTATCAAGATGATTTTATTGGGTATCGGAGCTTTTCTAGCTTACGAGATGCTATACTTCACGTCTTTGGGCAGCTTTCGCCAACGATGGTATGAACTGTTTCTGGGTATACATGTCGTGCTGCAAGTTGCTGCTTTGGTGTTGGTGTGGTTCCACCACCGCCGTAGTAGATGGTATGTTGGCGTAGCGCTGGCTATATTTTTGATTGACAGGCTTGTCTATCGTATCTCTGTCAAAACAAAGACAGTGCGGGCTTCGCTGGAGGTTCAACAGGACAAGAAGACTGTTGTCTTACGTGCACCGGTACCTGCTCAAGAGAAGCACAAGTGGGTGAAATCCATGGTAGGAGCAGGTATCACAACTGGGTGGAAAGCGACTGAGCATGTCTTCCTGACCGTGCCATCGCTCGCCCCTAAACACATCATCCAAGCACACCCATTCACCATCGCTTCTAAGGCTCCTACCGCCAACGAAAAAGAGGCAGACTTGGAATTGATCATCAGAGCTCAAGACGGCTTTTCTGCAGATCTAGTGCGCTATGCTCAATGTCATGATACAGCTTCTATCAGACTGGACGGACCGTACGGCTCGCAGTCCGCTGTGGAAATGCTTCAAGACTCCGACCACGCTGTCATCGTGGCGGGGGGCAGCGGCATCGCGGTTGCGTGGCCGTTGGTGTGGTCGGTGATTGATACAGCGGCAATGCAGGACCTGGAGCACTCGACCATCCCAGCCAACAGGAAGAAGATTCTGTTTGTCTGGATCATTCGAGAACGATCCCACATCTCCTGGCTTGGCGGAGAGAGGCTAGAAGAGCTGCGTGCGAGGGGTGTAACGTTGGCGACGTCTGCACCAACGTCAGAATATGGCCACCCTGACATTGCAAAAATCATCGGAGAATGGGTCAATGATACTGATGATCAAGCATCTAATCGAGGCAAGATTGGGGTAGTTGCTTCTGGTCCTGATGGGATGAATCGTGCTGTGAGGAATGTTTGCTCTTCTTTGTTGCGGGAAGGGCGAGATGTCAGTGTGGAGGTCGAGAAGTTTGGTTGGTGATGTAGATCGTTCTGTTTTGGCATTTCACCTGCCTGGAAAGGGCCATGAGATAGATCTATGTCTATTGATGACATAGATATGCCTTTTGCCCTTGGGATGTTGCTTGCAAAGGCCTGGATCACCACGAAATCACACGCTCGCTGACAACTCCCTCTTATCCTGCTAAATCACAGCTTGCGTTCACGGGCACTTGGCTTCCGTCTGATAACGTTCGACGAAACCCAGACGAGCGTTCTTCCGGGCGAAGTTGATGGCTCTTTGCGGTGTATAAGGGCATTATGACTTGACGTGATATGTCAACTACAAGTAGCACAAATAGAAGAAGTTCTTTATACGAGAAACTTGAATAATGAAATCAGCATTAGCATTTTGCTACAGTCGCAGTGACTTGGGTGCAGAGCAGGACTTTGGATAAGAATTTTATGGTGTAATAGGCATTGCTGATAGAGCAAAGATGGTCGATTCATCTTACGGCTCTGTTGCTCTTCAAGCTGCAGCGTGGGAGCAAGCTGGCCGTCCTTGGGGGTGTGCCTCGCCGCAGATCTGCATGACGAATGCATGCGAGCAACCAACCTCATCTCCAATTTCTCCGACTCATTATAATAACAGGCATAATACTCCTTCTCCTAAGTTTTTCAACGAACAGAATTCTTGGTCTCCTTAATATTTTTCTTCTAGTCATCATATTTCCTCGTGCCCCTGTTTCCCAGAGACGACATCTACAACCCCCCAAACCAGCATGCCGAAAAACATTTCATACCTCGTAACTGGTGCCAACAGGGGCATAGGTCGAGGGCTCGTAGCAGCTTTCCTGGCTCGTCCTCACGCCACAGTCATCGCTGCAGTCCGCGATCCAGAGGTCGCAGACAGGCCAGTCACTGACGCAGCTCCGATTCCCCGAATCCAGCAGGCTCGTCGTCGTCGTCAAAATCGACAGCCTCGAAGAAGACGACGCCCGCAACGCGCTAGCGCACCTGGAATCCGAACTTGCAATATCGAGCATCGGCGTCGTCATTGCCAACGCCGGCATGGTCAAGCATCTCGAAACGGCGCTGCGAACGCCGGCGGAGGAGATGCGTCTTCATTTCAACGTGAACACCGTTGCCCCTTTTGATGCTGTTCCAAGCCTCATGGCCGCTTCTGCAAGCGGCAGAACGGCCGATGTTTTTCGCCCTTTCATCGAGCGTGCGCAGTATTGAGCAGATGGAGCCGGTGCCTGGGCTAGCTTATGGCGTTTCAAAGGCTGCGGTCAATTCCATGGTGAGGAAGTTGCATTTCGAGCACGACGGGTTGATTGCCGCGGCCATTCATCCTGGGTAATGGTACTCCACCTCGAGATCTGGAAAGGCGTGCCAGGGAATTGATGGGTGGTGCATTTAGATGGGTACAGACAGGAATGGGTCAATTTGCGGCCGAGGCTTGGGGAGCGAAAGAGGCGCCCATGACTGTTGAACAGAGCATGGGAGGGGTTACGAATGTGGTGTGTGGACGATCGGCGGAGGAAGAAGAAGCAAATGAGCTGACTGGTCACTTGCTCATTAGATCGATCATGCAACGAGAGCGGAGACGTCAGGCAAGTTTCTGTCGTATGACGGTACCACAATCGCCTGGTAGAGGCAAGCACCCCGATTTTGTACAAGCATGTCACAAGGTCTCTAGGGGCAGATGTCGATCGTGGCAGCCTACCGTGTCAAGAAGTGATCGAGTGCAGGACTTGACCTTCGGGACCCTTGGACGACTTTTTGAAATTGCGCAGTATTTCTCATAAAGTACGCGCTCCAAGTTTTTGATCTTCAGGCTGACTTGGCCTGAAAAGAGACACCTCATTCTGGATAGTGTCATCCGCTCAGCCTGTTAACAGCACCTACATGGCCTCGCGGTAAGACGCAAGCGGCGGCAGCAAAGAACGAGTCGTCCATGCATTTTCAAGGCCCTCACACGTTTCTTCCGTGTACGTTGACGGATTTCCATGCAGAACAGAAGAGCTGGGACTCAGCATTAATGACTCACGTCTACTACTGTCCAAATCCCATGTTCCCAACCCCCAAAAAATCTGGCTCATCATTCAGCTATAGACCCAAAAGTCAATCGAACAAGCCTATCATTCATCCAAACAAGCAGTAATTCGCTTGTTTCTGTGCTGTCGCTAAAGCTGCAACTTGTCTGCTACATCCGGGGGAGGATGGCCTCGGAGTATGTACTCACTCAGTCTATGGTATTCTCCCTTTTGAGTCAAAGAAACCTCAAGGGGCCGTATTTCTAGAGATGTTGATTGTTTCCAACGATAACTAGTCTGTCTATCCGAGGGTCGATTTCACGATTAGTAGTGGCACTGCAGAGGGAACAAGCCTCCTGCGGTGTCACTAGAAAAGTCATGAATCCTCTTGGCTACTCAAGTCATTGGATATCAATCCCTAGCAACCACGACTCTCGAAGCGCTCATTCCCATCATACAAGCCTGGCAGAGTACCACCATCATTCAATTTCATCACTTTCCATTCTATTCCACCCTTTACTCTTACTCTCCGCGAGCAACCGCCTTCTTTCTCTTGAACACATCCAACCATCCGCCCTCCCACCTCAACGCTAAACTACTTCCCACCACACATAGCGAACTCAGTGCCATCGCGGCGCTGCCCCAGACCGGACCTAGTCTCCATCCCTCACTCTTGACCTTAAAAAGCACTCCGGCTGCAATAGGCAGGAGGATGATGTTGTAGATAACCGCCCAGCCGAAGTTGAGCTTGACCCTTGTGAACACCCTCGACGAGAGGTCGAAGAGGGTGATGACAGAATCCAGGGATGAGGAGAGCAGGATGAATGATGAGCTATTCATAGCGATGTCAGAGGCAGAGGAGAGGGAGATGGAGACGTCAGCGGTCGTGAGGGCAGGGGCGTCGTTGATGCCATCTCCGATGAACGCTACTATCGCCCTTTCTTTCTCCTTTTCTTCGGACCCTTTCTTAAGAAAGAGTCTCCTAAGCCGGGTAGAAGGATTTGGTCGACAAGGTCCATGTTCTTGCAGCCAGTGGATCTTGCTTGACTTCTCCGTGGGTAGGACACCTGCGAAGACACGATCTTGAGGTATCGAAAGGGTGCTGGCTACCGCCGACGCAGTGGTCGGATTGTCGCCTGTGAGCATGTAGACAGGTATGCCTCTGGAGTGGAGAGCTGAAATAGTAGGAACAGCGGAGGGACGAATAGGATCAGAGATCGCAAAAATGGCTGCTACGGTCCATGGAACGGAGCTATTGGAGGAGACGTCGACGTTTGGAGGACCACCTGGATCGATTCTACGCATAGCGAGGAGGGCGACAGACTTGGACTCGGATTTCCAGCGGGAGAGTGTGGTATTCGTAAAGTAGTTGGATGTGAGAGCGTCGGACATGAGGGAGGATATGAGAGCTTCGGAGCCTAGAGCTGCTTCATAGATTCCGGAGTCCAAGTGATCTGATGTACTGCTGAGGAACGTGCCACGCATGCCTCGACCTGGCTCTTCAGTCATCCCATCGAAGGGGTGAATCGGTTGTGTAATTTGGGTGGAGGCAGATGCGAGAATGGCACGAGCAAGTGGATGCGAACTTGTCTCTTCCAAAGCCTTAGTGACCGCCCAAGCAATGCGTGCCTCTCGATCTTTGGCAATCATCTCATAATCAGTCACCCTTAGATCGCCGCCTTCCGTGAGTGTACCTGTCTTGTCGAAGACCACGGCATCAATGTTGCTTGCCTCCTGGAAGGCCTCACCTCCTCCACGCACAAGTATGCCGTGGCTTGCTGCTAATCCACTTCCCACAAAGAGCGCCGTCGGTGCTGCAAGGCCAATCCCGCAAGGACATGCAACAACGAAAACAGCGATGGCGAACTCAAGGCTCCAGAATGCCCAGCCTCCTTGCTGTTGACCAATGTAGCTGTGGGACAGGGCTCCTGACTCACCGAGTGAGAGCCAAATAACGAACGTGATGATCGCTAACGCAGTGATGGCTGGCACGAAGTAGCCAGTCACCATATCGACTACTCGTTCGACTGGGGCACGCTTAGTCTGACCTTCACGGACAACAGCCACTATCTGATCGAGCATGGAGCTGCCGCCAACGTCGGTTATTCTGATTGTGATGGCGTCTCCAATATTGATAGCCCCAACAAAGACACTATCATCCTTACACTTTGCGACGGCTCGGGCTTCGCCCGTCAGAGAGCTCTCGTTGAAGCTAGTGGAACCGTCTATGATGGTTCCGTCTGCCGGGGGTGACGACCCATGTGGGACTATTACAACGTCTCCAACTTCGAGTAGATTTGCATCAATCCGTTCAGTGTTCGTCTGCGATGCCCATCCTCTCTGCTTTTCGTTGCTTTCTCCCAAAGCCGCTTCAGCAGGCGTTGATCCCTGTAAAGATGGGACAAGCACTGCCTCTCGTGGTCGGAGATTCCCAAGCAATCCAACAGCGTTACCCGTCTTAGCCTTACTGTAAGCTTCTAGGTATCGTCCGATAAGAATAAAGAATGTCAAAAAGACGACAGAATCGAAATATGTTGAGTTCGAGCCAGAAGACTTGGATGTCGTTGTGGCATTGATCCCAAGCATCGCAATGGAAGCGAAATATGCTATTGACGTGCCTGCAGAGACGAGCAAGTTCATACTGCCGAAGCGGTAGAATCGTTGATGAATAGGTACTCTACTTCCTTTTCGCCACAGCGCACGTATCTCCTAACGAAGGTTTCGGGGTCAGCATGTCTCGCGACTTAGATCTAAGACCATAGGCAGAACGCAAGTACTCGGAGATGGACATACCTTGAAGGCGCGCACGTGAAAAACATCCGCTGCAAGGAAAAACACCGGTGTCGCCAGAATGAACATAGCCCAATCAGCACGGGTAACAGCCCCAGCCCATTTTGGCTGCTCGAAAAATCGTCTAACCCTATTGGACGCCGGTACCAGGCTCATCCACACCACTCCTATCAACAATGTGGGAATGGCGACCACGAAGCTGAAGAGGAGGCGTATCAGAAGGCGATATTGCTCGTGCTTCTGCATGGCTTGGGACCTTTGTTCTATGGATGGCGGGGTGTATATTTCGGCGTTGAATGAGTCTTCCAGAGATTTGATCGTAGCGATGATGTTTCTGATGGTGATATCAGGCGGAGAAGCTGAGTAGTTGACTCTCATGACGGGATCCTTCAATGTTGGCGGTTTGTCGACGGTGACCGCCACCAAGTGCTTGGCCTTGATCGCTCCAAGAATTCGGGGTGGGCAATGTTTGCAAAACATGCCATCTATTTTCAGCATCACTGTCCTTTGGCTTTCTTCGGTTTTGCTTTTTCCCTCCTTTGACTGAGCGCTGATTACGCCGCAACGCTCTACGGTAGCGTCGTAACCGAGAGCCTCTACAGCATCGACGATCTTCTGCCGGTTCTCTTCTCCGTGAAAAACGACCCGCGCACTGTTTGTCATTAACGTCACATTGACGGATTCAATAAATGATAATTCGTTGGAAGAAAGGCCATGATCAATAGCGCTTGTACACGATGCACAAGTCATCCCACCAATACTCAAGATAGCCTCGAACCGCTCATTGAAACTAGAATGCTGCGGCATGGGTCTTGATGGAGAGTTGGTGCCTAGGGAAGAATCTGGAGTGGATTGGCCCGTTTCGAAGCCGCTTGCGTTTATAAGCCTGTGCTTTATCAGGGTAAATTCCCCATCCTGGCGGCTATCTAGAGAGGCAGTGGTGGAGTTGGCGGACGTTTCTAATGGTCGATCGCTTTCTTTTTGGCAAGCAACACAATTCATCAAATGGCTTCTTCGCCGACTCCGATCGGAGAGCGGAAAACAATCATTGCTTTTCGTTGGATTTAGCGATGACGGTCTCCAGAATTCTGTAGCGGCTTCAAGCCATCCGTCTCCACTGTCTTCAGCTCCTAGCTCCTGAACTTTGCAGTCGCTTTCATCCAGTGTAACGGCGCTGTAGACCTCGAACGCGGCGTCAGATAGGGAGCGACAAATTTCTGACGCAGACAACGTCGGCTCATGAAGTATGCGGACTTCATGGGAAAGGATACTGGTATCAACTTGATGAACTGCATTGCCAAAACGCCCAAGAATTCTTTGAATGTAAGAAACGCACGAGGCGCAGTGAATATTTTTGACCAGGATGGTGGTGCTCCACGCAATAGCAGTGGTGCCATTCATGGCTACTCGCGCAAATGGCGAAATGAAAGGTGGAGGCCACTGCAAGTGGAACCTTTGAAGCGTCCGATGCGCACTGTTTAAACGGGAAATGGATACCAGTGCCAAAGAATTTGGTATAAGAGGAAAAAAAGGAAGGGGAAGGTGAAAGAGTGTCCTATTTGAGTTGGATATTCTGATGACGTTCGTGGCAAATCACGCACAAACCACGCATTTTGAGGACTCAGCAGGCACAAACCACGCATCTTAGGCATCTTAGGAATGAGACCATTGAGAAAGCGCAACTCTCCGCCATGCGCCGCAAAGGTCACAAATGCTCATGGTACTCTAATCTGCTCGATTAACATTTCATGGCGAGGATTCATCTTGGTCCCACCCTCCAGACCAGATCTTGCCTCCAGTACGGAGTAGTAAGTGGGCATGATTCAGATGATGCCAGCGTAAAGACAAGGAACAGAATTCTTAGTGGGTAGGAAGGATGATGAAATCTATGAAGCAGGAGGATTCTTCTAGCAAGGATCTCCACCAAGCACTACTAAGCTATATATGGAATAATCTGGGAAGGTAGCACCTTCCAACTAGGTAGGTACCTAGTTGGAAGGTTAAGCTTACGGCACGAAATTGGCTGGGCTCTTCTCACTCGGCCCTCACTTGGCCTACTACTCCCTCAAAATCGAAGCCTGCAATCAAAGCGCAAGTAGAGAACTTTGTATGGGGGCAAAAGTGATATTGATATGGAGAAGACGTTACTCCCTACACGCTCTCTTGTTGTTCTCTCGATTTCCCAGTCCCGAGTTCCGAGTCCGGCCCCTCGGACCTTGAAACGCCAAGGTTTGCAATAACTAGGAGTATAAAAGCCCAATGGCAAGGCTGACACTTTACGCCCGAGGGCCCTACACAAGCATGTTTCACATGCATCATATGACAATGAATTGTTGCCTCCGTTACTTCGGTATGTCGAGATATCCTTGCCAGGCACTA
This sequence comes from Alectoria sarmentosa, assembly GCA_009733775.1. Lineage (NCBI taxonomy): Eukaryota > Fungi > Ascomycota > Lecanoromycetes > Lecanorales > Parmeliaceae > Alectoria > Alectoria sarmentosa. The sequence continues at coordinate 215,187 of WOGZ01000009.1, forward strand.
ATCCATCACGCTTGATCCGCTATGCCAAGATTTTCTGCCAGCCTACAAGTGGCCAGAGACCAGACAGGGTTTCCGGATCAACGAGAATCCTTCCTGGAGGCCCCGCCACCACCGCCGCCGGCATGATACACCTGGCTTCGAGCCTCCGAGCAGAGGATGGCTCGCAGGAATTGTTCTGATTACAACGAATCGTGGCGCAAAATCAGGCTTCTGACTCCTACTGGAGCGACATAAGGACTGGGAAAGCTGGCTATCTTCTTTGGGATAGGTGGTCTTTAGTGTGGGTGGACGATGGGCAGAAATGATTGCATCTTGGCGAAATAATTTTCTTTAGTGGTCGGGGTCTGGACATGTTATTTCTCAGCTTGCATGCGCGCTAGCCACGACTTCACGGTCTTAGGGTACTGTAAGCAAGATAGATAGTATCGCATCATGAAGAAAGTAGAAGACGTACCGAACATTTGGGAGTTGCAAGAATTGATTGCCGGAAATGAGACAGAGATGAGGGTAATACAATATATTCCAAGATTCTAAAGTCGATCTGACATTGCTATGCACTCACTCTGAGCCGTTGTACTCTATCAGTGAGTTTCAAAGGCGTGCTCAGAGACATGTCAAAAGAGCAGTAAAGCAGTGTATTAGCCACGCGATCTTCTGATTCTGGGCCGGTACGCCCAAAGACACGTGCCCAGTGACCAGACCTAATTAAAACCTTCCGCTAGAAATGCTTGCTGCTCACACAATATGTTTATTCGAAAATCATACCTCAAAGATTTGCTAATGGGTATCTCAGACACGCAGATAGAACGGGCTTTGCTTCCCACGCTGTTGCTCACTCCGAGCGGTTACCTTCCTCATGTGCGCCCCATAAACACCATCGAAAAGCATCTCAACAATGCAGTAAAGCAGCATGATCTCCATCAAGCGCCATCAGCCCTTATTCTTCGCCCCAGACGCCTGCCACTTTTGCCCCCAAAACGCTTTTGATTTTCGCTCGCCCTACCATGCCGCCTAACCTGGTCTCAATCATGGCATCCCGCTCTTTCTGTGCGGTGCAACCCTCGAAAGCTTCGATGAAGGCTCTCGGAGTGCCCCAATGTTTCTGGATTGCCAGCGCTTTGTCACCACTAATACCTCTCGTGCACATAAGCATTTTCAGGAAGATGTCACGCAGCGTCAGGGTATCGGATTTTGACGAGAGCGAGGCGAAAGACGGGTAGGTGATGTGATAGGATTTGTCGACGTGTGAAGGGTGCGTCCGGAGGTGAGATAGAAGGGGTAGGTACGTCGTCGGTGTTAACGCCTTTGTTGGTATCAAGTATAAGGGCTTCGATTCGTATAGCGATTTGAGCATCTTTGTCATGCGGGCCAGATAACGTATCGTCTCATCAAGCTTCACTGTCCTTTTCACGAAGTAGCCATTTACGACCTGTGTAGATGCTATGGCCGATTGAATAGCTTCGTGATATTTGGTGCTATTCTCCATGCTCAGGCTGAATTCTTCGATGAGATATATAACGTTCTTCACACCAGATTTGCGAAGACGAAATTTTTGTTCTTGAAATCTACCGTCTGTGATCGAGCCGACTAGGTCATCCAGACGTTTTCGTTCAACAATCCAATCCAGACATATTTCGGAACCTTCTTCGCCGTAGCGGGAGAGCAGATCGGGATCGTGGCACTTGGCTACCCAGAAGAAGTCGCCTAGTTCTAGTGGCCGGACCAGTGGTTTGGTGCCTTTCTTTGTGAGCTCTTCGGCGATGTAGTCGCGGTCGTCTTTGGAACGGACTTCGCGATTGTCGAGGACGAGGTGGACTGTAAAGCTCCCAGGAGCGAGGCGTATGGGGTCGAATGTGGGAAGGGTCGGAGGTCTATCTAATGAATCGGCTGGTGGCATAGATGTGTTGTTCGTGGCTTGAAGTACAGTGGACAAGGGCGGGTTTAGCGATTGCTGAAGAGATTTCGAGGCGGATTTAGATGTCAATGATCTGCTGTCTTGGTCGAAATCAGATGAAGCCCAAGGCATGTCTCGAGCATTCTCGGGCTCTGGACTTGATAAAAGCTCAACGACATTCCTTTTTGGAACGATTGGCGGCTCCCGAGTTTGTGATTTGGAGAAGGTGCCGTATTTGTCAAATGGAGCTCCTCCTAGTCGTTGACCGCAAGGACGTGAAGTTGGTTCCGGATGCTTGATACTGTTTTCAGACGCTGAATAGATTGGTAGCGGTCTCAAAGGTTCCTCCTCCTCCTCGAAGTCGTCTTCAGGGTCGAGAAAGCCATCAGTTGCATCTCCAGTCTGGCCTTTGCTTCCAGGTTTCTTGGAGCTATCAGAGCTCTGCTTGCCCTTGAATCCATGGGTAGCTTTGCCTCCTTTCTCTTCTATCTGCACAGCTTTAATCCTTCTAGCGACTTCCCAGCCGTCCTCAGTCAACGCGTATTTTCTGAGGGGCCTGCCTTTCTCATGCACTAGATCTTTATTTACCAATGTTGTCATCGAATTCCATGCTGTGTAGAACTTCCCAGATTCGCTTGGCACTGTGAATGATGATTCACAATGAGGCTGAGCTAGCTCGATGACTTCCTTTTTGCTGAGACTCTGTAGTGACTCTTCAGGCATAGAGGAGAGTGCGAGTACGAGAGCGTAAGGGCCTGATCGGAGAGAGGGAACATAAGGCTTCGCTTTTCGAGGTTTCTTTGCAGGGGTTGCAGCAAGCTCTTCGCCATCCACAAGTTCTTCGGCGCTGAGACGCTTGCGTGCTGCTCGTTCGATTAACCGAGACGCCTAAAAAGGGCTGCATCAAGGGCCCTTACCCTTCCCTCGAGGCTTCTTCGGGGCCGGTAACCCATTGGCCTCACAATGCTCCTTCAGCTTCTCAGTGAGTCTGTCACAGATCTTGGGACCGATGCCATCGAGCTGCTGGGCTTCTGAGGGATGGCTAAAGGTCAAGGGGCATGCTTTCATGGACTCGTAGGCTCTTTTATAAGTTGTGACACCTTTCGGGTTGCGCTCCTTGGCCAAATCATATATTTCCTTGATCCACTCAAGCAGCAGTGGGTTGGCACAAGTAGAAGCCATATCCCGGCAGGGAAGTTTGGTGATTGAAAGCAAATTTCTCAGCGTAGGAGGCGTTTGGAGCGCTCATAACGCGCTAGTGGCTACGATCACGTGATACCTACAACTTGTATCCCCGAGGTGCCGAGTTAAGGGCAAATTGTCTGCCTTCACCAGCATGCAAAAGATTAATCAATACCATTCGCATTGGCTTTGGATGAATATTCCTATGACCGACGGCGCTCTGTTCTACTTCCCTCTACATACCCAGCTCTGGGACGGCGAGACCTGATGGTGCGGCTGGCATGGTATGACCTAGATCGACAAGAGGACAATGTCGTATTGCACAGGCATGGGCTCTTGGATTTCAAACCAGCAAGGCATGTTCTTATAAACTTTTGCTCTCAACACTGCAATTTGCTACAATTCTCGTTGCCAGATAATATTGGAAATGCCGAGGCCGCAGATCAAACAAGGGGTCTCTCTCTCTCTCTACCTTTACGAGTATAATGTCACATTTGATCCCGAGCTTGCGTATACGATTTACAAGACCGCCTTGTTTTGGATGGAGAATGATAAATAGAAACGGAATCGATGGGTCATGTGCTTGAGGTTATGACTGATTATCAAACAATTCCTTCCTTGACCTGTATGCTAATGCTGCCCTGAAGTACTTGAACTCCTGCATCTCACAACAATTGCGCCATGTTCAAACAAAATCACCGAGTCTCTTTGCAGGCTAACTTTCGTACGACTCCTTCTCATCCTCGTCCTCCTCCACATTCAATCTCACCCTCTCCTCTTTCGACAAAGCAACCTCTCCGACCTCCTCTCCAGGCTTGACCATCTTCCCATACACTCTCCCTACAAAAGGACGACGCCCACTGTACCCGAAGTCCATGAAAGCAAATAAGAACGGGTTTCCATTGTCGTCCTTGACCTCCTCTCCCACATACTCGCTATCGACCCTCTTCCTCCTCTGCATCGCGACAATGAGAATGTCCTTGACTGCAATCGCTTCATCCTCCATCTCTCCGCTCCTGGTCCCGTCTTCCACTTCAAACGCAGAGAAAGTGCTAGTGGATGGGTGATAAAGGCATGTAAGCTCGCAAGTGAAGTTCCGGAAATGGAGATAGACGATGCAGATGTGGCAGCCGTCGTCTTCGGCAAACGGTTCGCCAACGATGTGAATTTGCGAAGTCGACTCCGTGTCTTTGGGGTTTGAATTTGAGATGTCAGAGTAAACGAGAGAGTATGTCACATCGACGGAGGGCATGATTTGACTGAGAGACTCCTGGTTTGACAGCTCGGCAGAGAAGTTGAGCTTCCTATCTTGCGATTCTTGCGATTCCTCATCAATTGACTGGATGGGTGTGTCGAAAGAGGGTATCATGGCGCACTCTTTGATTGAAGTTTCAGTGGACATCTTGAATTGCTTCTCATGTGAAGCCTGGAGCGCATTGAATTCTACTGACTTGCAAAATAGCCAAAAAAAGCTGTGAGGAAATACACAGACTTCAAGCGAGCGACGCAAAACATTAAATCAAACCCACGTATCTCGCATGACGCTGGTCATCGCGGCAAAGTGCATCAAAACGGAAGGACAAAGATGGCAGGATTCTGTTGGACCTCGTGTAGGGAAAGGAATCCTGCAGGAGCCGGAAGTCTCTACGAGAGGATAAAAAGAGACGACACCAAATCCATCCATGCTCCAAAAGGATTTCGCGATGCGCCCACCCATAGAATAGAGTCTTCCTGCAGGTTTTCCACATTCCCCTTCCATCCTTTGTTCGTATACGTTTTACATAATTATTCGGTTGGGATTAGTTGTAGGCGCCATTTCTTAGCACAGTCACGCGCCTTTTGCAGATCCTATGTCTTATATAATATACACTCACGTTCATCCTGATCGCGTCCTCAAGGCCACTAAATCACAAGGTGTAAATCGCATTGCCAGTTTCATCTCAACATGGAACGCAGGATTCTCAGACACACCACCGGTATTCCAGGGTATTCGAGCAAATGTTCGAGCAATCTGGACCACGATGCCGTCCACATTCGAAGGGACTTTTTCTTGCTTCAACATAGAAGCCCCCCCCTCCCCCCCCGAGAAATCTTTCTATTAGAATCATCCACCTCCTCACCAAGAAAGCGCGAAACTTGCCGCTATGACCTCCTACTCATTCCTCGCCTCCCTGAAAGGATCTTTAAGCTTTCATGCTCTTCGCATCCCGCTTCACCAATTCCTCATCTCCGTTTGGTTCGTCCGTGCGTCCCACTCGTCCTCCCCATCATCTACCAACGCCAATCGCTCAGTCTCCCCTTTGGTCTACACCACGCCTCCTTCCACATATTTCTTGCGGTACAATATCTCTCTCCTTCTCCTGGAACCGTCATTCTCACCATCAACGTTGGCAGAAATGAAGGTATTCCCGTCCGTGATCATCACTCACCTCCTACTCCCCCTTTCTTTGCCCAACCTTTCTCGAATGAGAAGAAGACTTTATGGAAGGAGACGCCGATTCCCAATACACCACCCCATGAATTGATAATCCAAACTCGGTCCTAGTTCTCATCAACCTTGAATTTGACTGAGCAGATGAACCGCACCTACATACAAGAGCATTTCATTTTGCGGAATTCTCGGCCGGTGACATGCACACATACACTCTTGAGATCCGCTTGGCCTGGAATTCTCTCTAGCCCATCGGTTGGCTTCGTGTGGAATTCAAGGGTTCAGCCCTAGGTGCCTAGACACTTTACTGATGGGATAGCGTCGTCTATCCAGACACCGTCACACCATGGTACGCTTCGTATATTGATTGATTTGGCATGGTTGCGCCGACGGTCGTCCCGGATTCGAAGTTGAGTGATTTGCTGGGATTTTGGGAAATAGAAGACCCTGTGTAGGTTCGAGGACCGGAGTTGCTAGAGGAAGATGTGGGAGAATTGTGGGAGAATGGCAGGGATGCCTTCTCACTCTGTTCACTTCTTCTTGGGTGGCGCGAGGAAGGATGGGTTGTGATACAACATATAGGGTCTTCCAATTGTGATGGAAGACGAGGGGGAAGAGGGTAAGGATTCTACCGCAAACCTTTCCTCTATCATCCAGACCTATTATTCATGCGATATTATTCAAGACAGACCTTGCGCACCCCCTCGCGCAACCACCTTCCCATAGCAAACACCTTCCTATAACCAACTCATCCGTCTCCCCCTTCCACCACCAACCGTATTCGCCTGCGAATGCGCCTTGCCGAAACCGGCTCCTTCAAGACCCCCCCTCCGTGCCACTTCCATAGCTCTCTTTTCCCCAACGCCCGCTCCCGATCCCGATCCACCTTCCTCCTCCCCAATCGCCTCCTCGTATTCTCGCTCCTCCTCAATCCTGCGTAAATCCTCCTCGTGACCTCCGTCCTTGCACACCCCCCATCCCTCTCTCTCTCCCTCCCCCCCCTTTGACCCCGCCACTGCGGCGATCCTTCAAATTCTACGAAAATCGAGCCGTCTCCGCTTCTGTCAGACGTTCGCATGCTCGTTGGATCCTGACGGAATTGGGCTTTGGGAATCGGGAACGTGATCCCTGGGCGGCTTCGCTTTTTCTTGATTAGAGGGGTTCTTTGGTTGAGGAAGATCGATGTGAAAATGGCAGCATGGGCGTAGGAAGGTCCACAGTGTTGGAAGGGAGAAGGTACTGTCCTTCAGATTGAGATCACTTGTTACGGTAAGCGAGAGAAGTCTGTGGTCTTTGGTATCAAGAAGCCCACATCGAGTACAAGACACGTGTAATGATGTTAACCCTATCGCCACAGCCCCTCTGGTCTGCAAGCAAATAGCAACTAATTCCAAAGGACGGACTGCTCAGTCCGAGTAAGTCTGTTCTGGCTCCGATGTACCAGACTGAATCAAAAGCAGTCCTCAAAATGCTCGCTATCTCTAAAGAGCACAGCAAATAGCCTCCTTTCGCTACGCGGCATGCTTCCATCTTTGCGTAGTACTCGTCCAAGAATTTAGTCTCAATCGGAATCGTAGGCCACTCCAACCTCGTCGTTGCCATAAGGATCATCATCGTCCGCCTCATCACTGCTCTCATTGATTCCTTCCTCTTCCAACTCTCCTGCAATGCTGTCAAGCGCATTCTGATCGTCCGGATTGGCAGTCCCGCCGACCTCGATAGCCTTGTCTTCTCCTTCTCCTCCCACCTCCTTCTCAGCATCAAGGTCTCCAGTCTTACTCCCAGGACTTGCAATCTGCAAAGCCCCACTCATCTCCACTCCACTCCCCGGACTGCCAGCCAAGATAGCATCACTCCCTCTCCTGCTGGTACTGCTCGAGCTACCCCCATAGGTATTCGCAATGCTTCCATAGTTAATCTTTTTACTGAACCCTCGCCTTCCCATCATTATCATGACTGCTTCCTCGGGACTGCCCGCCACAGGCATTCCCTCCTGCCCATCTTCTCCTATGTACGCACTCATGTCGCCTATTCGCTTTTTGCGTCTCCGCCGACGGATAATGACTCGAGCAGTGCCATTCTCTTCCGCGAGTTGTTGCTTGAGGATTTTGGCAGATTGGGCACGGAGGTACTCGCGGTTTTCGTGAGTCCAGATACGGGTTTTGATAGCGATCTCAGAGGGTGTGAGGAGACAATCGGACACTTCGGGGTCGTCTGCAAACTCGGCGTCGGAGATGGTTTCAGTGTCCGGGATCGGGAGGCGAGGTTTGACGGGAATGTCTTGCTGGGTTGCTGGAGGAGAGGGTGGATCGGAAGCGGATTCGAGTGCTGAGGTTAGAGCTGTGGCGTGGTTAAGGTCCATCGGGTCGGTAAGCGCAGCAGTAAGATCAGACCCGAGTGATGGATCGTTGACATTTAAGGATGACTCGTCGGAGGTTTGACTGGCTGGAGGAGTTCTCAGGTTCTTTACTCCTGGTGGGCGCCCTTTTCTGCGCTTAGCCGGAGGCTCGGCCATCGCTTTGACGCTAGAGGATTCAGCTGTAGGCCCTGCAATGGTAGATCCTGCATTTCCTGGTGATGGAGATGGGTCCTTTTCGGAAGAACGCTGAGGAGATGCTGCGAGTAAAATGGGGTCGACAGGCAACGGTGGAGGGGGCATGCTTTGGCTGTCAAGCTGTGCTTGGTTTTGCGGGTTCGCTGGCGTGTTCAGTTGGCCATTGGCTTCCGACGCGCAAGTGGATGTTGCTCTTGATGAAATCACTGTAGGTTCGACTCCGTCCCCGTCATCGCCAAAGTTGGCGTCGATCTGTTTACGCTTCCGACCTCGCTTCTTCTTACCATCCTTGTCTTGTGTGAAAGCTGGTGGATCGGCTGCACGCTCAAGGTCGATACTACGAAACTCTTCAACGGTCAATGCACCGCTCTCGGTGGCTTTGAATTCATCGAGGCGGTTGAAGATGGTCTGCTCCTGTACTTTGACCACAAAAACCACTTCTCGAACGCTTCTACGGAAGTTGTTCATGCGTGCGGCCAGTATCAAGGCAGCACCACAGACACCGGCTGGCCTACGACCAGGAGTCATCCAGTCACGATTCATACGCTGGACGATCCGGACAGCGTCATTAGCGACACGCATGGTTTCAGGTCCGAATTCGAGACGATGGGCGAAACGGAGAATCAAGTCTTCGGGATTGATTGGCTGGACGATAAAGCCATTGCCATTGAGAGCAAGAAACTGAAGAAATTTGGTGTACACATGTCCAAGGTTGAAGACGTTGAGCTATCGGTTTATTAGTGCCAAAGTCCGGAGTCAAAGGGACTGATGCGCGTTTCTCACCCCTAATATATCGGAGAAATCAATCAGCATGAAAGTGTTAGGGTGGGTCTGAACCCGGCAGGCTATGTACAGAGCGACTGCAGCAACACTTTTAATCCTTCGACCTTGAATGAACCCGCAGGGGCCGATGGCCAACTGGAAGATCTGCACGGCGTGGTCTCTGATCTGGGCATTCATCTGCAACGTTGTACCGATTCTGACGATGTGATTGTGTCCTAGATATTGGTTCAGCTCGTGTTTGACAGATGTGCGGAAGACCCTTACCATACTGTGCCGTCAGTTCTTGGCTGGTCGCGGCTCGTGTCTTGTCGACAACGTCACCTCTCGATGCAAAAGCTTGATCAGCACCAACGTGGAAACCGTGGACAATATGTTGACCGCCGGTTGCAAGCCCGTAGGTGACTTCGGAAACCATGGACATTTCATCAATTACAGATCCGCATGCACTGCAAATCAGCTTGCCGTCTTCTTCCACCCCCTTTTTCTCACCACAGTCTGGATTGGGACATTCTTGAGCTTGGGGCTTTTTAGGCCGTGGAGGTGGACGAGGTTGCGGGTTTTTGATACTGTCCAACCTCTCCACCGGCCTCTGTGGCCGCCTTGGCGGCTTCTTGATGGGGACTGCGGCTGACATGATGTCGAGTCCGCAATTGTCAATTTATGATCCCGAGTACATGGTAGGATGAATGTTTGAACGCTCGGGGTAGATTTGGAAGCCTATTGAGACATAGTGAGAGGAGGATTCAGCGAGTGGCTGGGTATTGGTGGTGCTGTTCTTCAACAATGCCTTGGGCCTCAAAACCCTAAGATTGGCAGCAAGGATGTTGGACCTATCGCTTGTTGATACAAATCAGAAGATTGACTATTGAGAGAGTATGTTTTCGTTGTATAGTGACCACGACGATGTTTGAAGATTTCTGCAACGTTTGGTTGCGTGGTGGACTTAGAGCGGGGTTTTTGACTCACAGATTTTCAGACAAGTGCCGAAATTTAGCCGAAATTTGTGATGGACGCGGCGGAGTTGGGTTCGAATTGGATCAATTAAATTTCATTTCGACCAGCTTTCAAGAAAACGATTTTATCACTCAACATCCACGACAAATCAGACCTAACACATTCGACATTTAAAAAATTGCTTGCAATGTAAACCTGTTACGAATAAGATTGCGACTACATATAACTTCAATTACCGGTTCTGCGACGAGGGCTTTTGGCTGTTGGCAGAGCATTTTCCCCCTCTGATTGATGGCTTCCAAGCAAGACAAGTTGAGTAGCATTTCGATTACTGAAGTTTGTGCTGATGACTGCCTTTTCGGTACCTGCCAATTACCACTTGCATCTGAGGAATCCGTGTCAAGCCAGCCAACTTTGGCCTGTGAAAAACGCCGAGGCGAGCCAGCTGATTGGCGTGAGAGCTTAGCTCGGACGGTCTTGTTCTCTCGCGGTCAGAGTCTGACGGAGCTCGCATATGCTTCGAAAAATTCCAAAATGCACTGTATGCAACCGGGAAAGAATTCGCCTTGCGCCTTTCTATCACCGTGGTCTGCTATTACCCAAACATTCGGAAATCGTGTTATAAAAGTCGATGCAGAGTGCTTCACAACGTAAGTACGGTCATGAACGACAAGACGCTGCACTCTGAGGATCCCGAATCCTTGCTGGTCAAATAGAGAAATTCTTAATCTCGGGATAAATCGCCAAAGCCAGAGCATCCTTGAGCCCGCCGCGATGTACTCCATTCGCAGATGGAAAATAGCTTCGAAGACTACTGGCCGAAGAGTCGTCTCTGTATGATTAGACTAGTGAATATGGTGGGTTGAGCCCCTGTGTGAAGAATGACAAAAGGCCACTTGCTTCTTTATTGGTCCGCCAAACCATGGGAGTGCCGTGCGTGGGGACAGCTGATATTTTTGAACCCGTCAAGGACAAGGAGCCTGGTCGCGCTATGACTGGGGGTCTCAAGTGCCGGGTCAAAGTCAATAGTCGCGCATGATATGACTTCTCTCCAGAAGAGCCACGACGTCTCTTAGCCCGGAGGCAACGTCTATGCTTCAGGCCCAAGTGTTCAACGGCAATGGCCAACATCATCAGACGAAATCTGATACCCGAAGCTCAGATCCTTGGCATCGCAATAGCATACACCCCAATGCAATTTGTCAGTGAAGTTATAGCCACATACCTTTGGCTGACTGACGCCATGTCAAACCGGCACGCATGCGCGTATCGCCTCTCGATCTGACATGCCTCGTGCTCGCATATTTATGTCACAATGCCCCAACATGCGGGAATTACTCCGCGTTGACATGCATCTCCATAAGCAATCTTTGCAGGAATGATGTTGCGATCATTTTGCTATACTATGCTGCCTCTGAAGTCATTTGCGTTTGTTGGTATATTTCTCCACCACCTTCTCTTATGGACAGCTTCGGCGTTACCCCTCGAAGCCCAGCGCCTACCTCCGTCCACGCTTTCCAGCCGAGTATCATACATTGAAGTACGCCCCCTTCTCATGTCTCCCCTCTTCCCTACCCTCCTAACCCATGAACCAGTATCTCGTCTGCCCTGGCCCGCTTCCCCTACCACCATATCCCCAAGCCCCAATCTTCATGAAAGCCACCCATATCAAAGCCGGAACCCAAGCTCCCACCGCACTCACCTACACCGATGCATGGGGCGAAAAAGAGTACATCTTCGCACGTGAAGGTCTCTGTTCCCGCGCGGGCTGCCAATGCCTTTCCGGATCCATCGTCTGCAATAACTTCGATGACGTGTACTTCTCAAGGGTGATTTATAACTGGTACGCGTATGACTGCGCGAACACGTGTACATGCGAGTTTGAACCATCGCCTGCTCCACAATCAGTGAGCTTGAACCGGGGAGGGAAGAACGTCAGTGTGAGTTTGATTGAGAGCCCAGGGAGCGGAACCATGCACACCGCCAACAGGTAGAACCCGAGCGGGACGGCAAGGGGTTTTGCAGGCTGTTTGGCGGGCGAGGCGTCAGGCTGGACATTACAACGGCTAGCGAAATGCTGTGTAGAATTCTCCTTCCACGCGTTGACGGCGCAGGAAGCGTATGAGACGTACGGAATGGCGCCATATTGTCATTGCGGCTGCTGCCACCATTGGGTTTCGCTTGAAGAGTTTGTAGATGACTTTTGGCTGACAATTAAGGATGCGGAACGCCTGATGAAAAAGTTGTAAAGACTCGCCAATGGTCTCCCCTATTTGAATATTTCCTTCTTATCCTGCATGAATTGAATCCTCATTATCCGATAAAGGTGAGGAAGCAGGCATTCTGAGTCTATATTGGGTACCTTGAAGCATCGATCGCTTACAGAAAACAAGACGTGCCCGAGTTGTCGCTCAGAGTTCTCCATTATCTAAACATTCTACTGCAAGAGGTCATGGCTCTGTTTGTGTCGCACAGGAAGGAGATGAGAGAGTCAGTGCGCTTTATGTTCTCCCCATATCCTTTCCTCGGCGCTTGCTCAGGAATCCCAGTCTCCCGTGACGATTTGATGCTTCGCAGCTCTTTGCGATGAACAAAGCTGGGATCGTCAGCATTCTCGGAAGAGCAGCCGCCCTCAGGGCGGGTGAAAGATCGAACATTATCTCGACCGGACGAAGAAAATGATTATATTTTGTACCAGCGGGACTCCTCTAAACAACCCCATGTTGATCAGTGCTGTTCTTCCATCTTACCAAAGCCAGAGGTAAGAGCCCCTCTGCGCTCAGTAAAGCTGTGACTTGGTCTGTGTATCGGCTGCCACGACCTGGCTCGTTGTTATATTCCCTCTAATTCAGTCTGTTCAGCTGTTATTCCGTAGGGGAGAAACCAGCAGTGCACTCAGGAGGTGTAGCAAAGGGCCGAAACGAACCTTCCAGATCAGGATGTCTACAAGGATCCTCAAAACACATTGCACCGAAGGCTGGAAAGCGTCTTTGTTGCTTTCAGAGACTACGTCCGGAGGAAGTGCCACTTGGAAGAGTCCTGGCCCCCCAGAGTTTCAATCTCGAAGCCGATTTGGAGACTTCAGGGTCGGATTTGTCTGATAGATTAGGTGACAAGAGTAGAGTGAGCAGTACGATAGATGGTACGCACGGGAGGAATGAAAGAAGGTCTGATTGGTGCTTGGTTGAGGCTCATAGTCATCATGTTACCAATAGTGAATGAACAAAAGATGAAGCTCCCATTGATGACAATTTTGCTGATGGCCGCTTAAAAGCATACAATGCAGAGTATGCAGCAAGGCTACGGGTCTGCAGATTTACGCAAGCTGTAGGTAACATGATTTGACGAATCAAAGCTTACGGCATTTCTGCTTGGGTTGAACAATAGTGGCACGAGGTCGAGCATAAAATTTTCAATGATGTACATGAAGTTTATTGGGGACAATGAAGAAAAGCTGCTGAGATGGTCGCAGATTCTTCGACGGTCACATGTCTCAGAATTGCTTGGGTTCCGAAAAGTTAGGAGTGTTCCGATTGGGGGGTTGCAGCTCATGCCTCAGGAGGGCGGCGACCGTCTTCGTGCATTAGCGCTGTACCATAACACATGTCAACGTTGGAAGTTTGTAGAAGTCTCGACGTGGTTTCATTATAGCGAGAAATGAAACGTAATGTTTCAGACACTGCTGAAACGCATAGACGGAGGAGTTTTGTGTTTTGAGTCTGGGCGTGTTTCTTTCGAGAAACTCGTCGTGCTTTTGTTGCCTTGTAGATCATAGAAGCAGAATCATATGACTTCGTAACGATCCGTCACCCTAAAGTTTCAGTTCCTTAACACTCTCTGCCCACACATGGCCCGTACGCGTCATATTGCATTTATTCTCCCCAACACATCTCAATCGTCCTATATTCCATCTGAACTCTGTAATCAAATTTGGTCTTTTACCAAGACAAAAGCACATCGACGCGGTCCATTACCGAAAGAAAGTAATGTCAGAGACGCCTCATACCATGCCACCTAGACAAACCTTCAATTCAAGAGCTTACACACCATCTCCCAGCACAAGCCCCCAACGAAGCCCCATTTCTCCAACCCCGACCAGTGTGGATGTGACATATCAAGTCGTCCGGATAAAACCCACCGAGACAGACTGGCTTACACCAAACCCCTCAGACCTCATCCAGATCATAGGTCCGGTGTCTGGGGCTAGCACCCCCGTACCCGATAATGAAGAGGCAGCAGAAGATGACGGATTTGAGATTCAGTGCGCAGCCCGCCTCACCTGGGGCGACAAATCGATCTATCTGACATGTTTGTATTACCCATCCGCTTCCCTTTTCATGGGTTTCCGAGGGTGCGCAGATAAGACAGTGAATGCGGTCGACGAGGCGGAGCCTGTGAAAAGTGTGGGCGTTACGATGCAGGATGCGATCTTCAGTGAGGAAGAGACGGAAGGCGAGATGGTAGAAGATGAGGATATGAGGGACGATGGTGGGAATCCATTCATGGTTTTGCATGTCAATAAAGGGCTTGGTGGATCGGTGAGACTGTATTGTAAAAAAGTTACAGATAGCCAGAACCGTCTGACGGAACGAGTTGGTGAGATTTTGGGTCTGGATAAGAGTGGCAACGAGATGGACGATGATGCGGATGTTGTAGGACGAAGAAGCCAGAAGATTATTTTATAGGTGACAAGGATACGCGGTGTCTCTCAGGTTCACCATTAAAAATCAGTGACGCTAGAGCAGACGCCAGCCGACAGCAGCATCAAGCCTGTATGATAGGGGAATTGGCCAATGTGAAGGCGGATACTCTTGGAAATGGAAACAGCCACTAGGTGTGTCAGAGTAGCTCGAGGACAATCAGATGGCCTGCGGATCACTGAAATGTACACGATCAGATGCTCCAGGTGGTCGATGTACAACATGAACGTACAGATTTCTCAGCCGTCGCTACCGTTCGATCTGAATGAAACACATCGCTCCACGTAACCGTTCGTAAGATCCAGAACCGGTTGCGGCAGACTGGTCGCTTGAACGATACTGCGAACTTTGACCGCGCCTTCGCTTTCGATGAGCTTGCGGACCGTGTGGAGAAGGGATGGAGAGAACTGTCGACGATAGGTCAGCACTTCTCCAGCAATACTAGCACTAGCTAAACCAAATGACATCAAGCATACCTCTGAGTACCATCGATACTGCCAAGCGACCAGCCGAATAACGCACTGCAGCACTTCGCCTACCCGCCCTTGGCCCTCGTACATCCTCAATACCCCTCTCATCGCCTTTGGGCTGAATCTAACCCTCAAGCACGACTGATACGCTTCCACCGCTTCTGGGAAATGATGAAGTCTTTCCGCAAGCTCGCCAAGGATCTCCCACTCTTCTGCCGATTTGCGATATTCACCAGATGATTCCTCGGTCTTAGAGCGTGCCATGTCGGTTCGCCAGATTGTGTAAATGCGGAGGTCTTCATAGAGGACCATAAAAAGATTGTCAAGCCAGCGCTCGCATAACCGTTTATTGTGGAATTGTGTGTAGTGAGGGTGAGAGGGAGAAGGCTATGATTCATTTAGCAAGCTCTCAAAAGCCAAAATAGAATTGCTTACGTCTTCGTTGCCAGCTTTGACTTCTTCGGAGGTTATGGTGTGATTAGGTTTCTCGATAGACTCGTTCGCCAAGGTGGCACCGCTGGAAGCCTCGTTGCTCTGTTCGGTCCTTTCTGTATTCGCTGAGGCTGGTGGTGAGTTGTCGCCATCCTGGCTTTCAACGCTGTCTGTCGTCCCATTGATGCGCGGACTCGAAGAATGTAGAGCGACAGTACTTGCATTCTGATTCGCGATGGGCTGCTGAATTCCGCCAGTCTGCTTTTCGCTCCGGTATTCTTCTTCCATCACAAAGACGTGACTTCGTATCTTAAGTAATTGGTCCCATCCAATCTTTTCAGTTATTTCTGTAAGTAAACTGTAGGCTTTGAGGAAGGTGCCCTTGTAGCCCGCTGCATGCAGCTTTCGTAACGAAGGATGAACCAGCTCGCTATTGATAGCTTCCTGTGATTCGTCTATTTCATCTAGCATGCTCTCTGGCATGACTGGTAGGACTACTCGCTGGGGCTCTGGCATTCGAGGTGCATCTTTGTCCTGATATGTGAACATCGGACATGAATTCAGCGTTAGAAGTGCGAGGTCCCATTGCTCGAGCCCAACGTAGATCTCTGCAAGCTTTGCCCAAGTACCAAATTCGCTAGGTGCCGCAGTCACACTTCGCTTTGCACATTCCAATGCCCACTCAAATTGACCCTTGCTTTGACAGAAGGCGGACTGACAGTCGAGAAGAGAGTAATCCATCGGTATTTCCGATATAGCATCGTGTAGAAGCTTTACAGCTTGGACTTCCTCGTCCGCAGATACAAGGACACGGGCGAGTAGGGACGAGACTTCAACATCTCGTGTCCGAAGCTTTTCGAAGAGATTTATGCCAGATGTGTATCTTCCTGTGGTATGTATGTAATTGAGAAGGCCAGTTGTAAGGTGATTAGAGACGACATTGGGCACTTGTATTTCGGGTTCCGAGCCAAGCTGTGATCCTGTGAGAGCGTCTTAGCACAGCCTTTGTCCAGTCAATGCGGTCCAACTTGCCTTTAAAAAAAAGTCTTTCGGCAGCATCGAGGAACTTGTGCTCCACCTCCGTACTAGTGATTGGATCAAATCTCCGAACACCAATAATCTTTTTAATGCTGTCCCCGCTCCCATCATCTGCGTACGAGTACGCTCTGAGCACGGCGCACAGAAAGGTCTCTAGCCAGAGCCCTTCAGATGCTACTCGCTTGTCGCCCCGCTCGTCAATGCAATAGCTCTCCACTCCACCTGGTATCTTAACATCCACCCGCATGTCCAGATGTGAAAATGCATTGTAGCAGCTACAGCTGTTATTCTCCGTTCCTCGAAATTCAACCGGAGCTGATACCCACCAATATAGTCCAGATACCACTTTATGTGTTTTGTCCTGTGGCGTATACACGAGGGTGTTTACATAGGCTGCCAAGCTGGCTGATGAGGAGGCGTCAACCCCAGTGACATGGTGGTAGACTCCAAACTGCATCAAAAGTTAGAGGATGTATATAAACAAACAAATGGCAACAATTGGATACCTGACGCCCTCCTGACTTCGCCTGCTTGACGAGGTGAACTAGGTCTGGCGGACCTAATTCGCGAATGCTCTGGAGCGCCTCATTGCGGCTTTCAATTGCGGACTCGATCTCTTCTTCGACAATTCTATAACACGGGCCATTAGAGACTTCATAGGTCGAATGGAGTGCAAGAACCTACTCTGGAACTGCGGGCACAATCATTGCGCGTAGGGACCTGTGGAAGTGTCACGACTTTGACTAGGCCTAAGAAATTGCTCAAGATTTACCATCCAAATAACGGATTGGAATGGTCCATGTAGTGGCCTTCCTGAAACTACAACTGAGAGAGGTACTTGAGAACTTCTAGTTGTATCCAACTCTACCGAGCTAATAATGTGAAGCAGACAATAATATTTGTCCTCTCCGGATGCACAATTACTAAGCAAATACGGCAGCTAAATGTCGATCGTTGAGTCCTTGGCGGGTTCGCCGGATTGTGCTTTGAACATCTCTCTTATTTTGATCCATAGCTTCGCAACACTCAAATGGGAGTTCCTATTCTATGTATTGCTTGCTCCCTAACATTATTCCACTCGTTCTTAATATCCCTTTTTTTGTTGGCCCTCATCGGCGGGATTAACTCTTAAGCACTCACAATCACGGAATTTTTGACATGGTACTGATGCCTTTACTACTGCAAGACAATTGCCATTCCATCGTCATTGCTGACTTGTCATAGGCTAGCTTTGCCCCTTTGAACATCGAGATCGAGTCGGAGAGCGAGGACGAGGTTGACGACAGCAAAGAAATCCAGGTATTCTCTACAGCATGAATTGCCATGTGACAATGAAGCTAAAAGCCGTCAGATCGAAGAAGCTCTGAAGCTCTATCAAAACGCTCTGAAACTACATTCCCAAGGTCCGGACTTTTACAGCGAGGCAGAGGATGCCTACAATGAGCTGTTTCGGTCAGAAATATTTACTTACCCAGAATCACTTTCTGAAGCCCAGCGTATCGAGAGTTATGGCGCGGTTGAGGAGCTGGAAGACAACTCCGAAGAGGATTTCCTTCCCGCGACTACGATCACAGTCACAGGCGCAGATTTTGCTCCGAGCAGTCTCCCGCAAATTTTGTACCTTGCATACAAGAACCATGGCCAATTTCAGCTTGACAGACTGAAAGCCCGTCTTAGCCACATAGAACAGGAGATCAACATTAATGACCAGTCGACTCCTACGAGCCTAATCTTTGGGACGGCGTCTTTCAGCTTGAAGCTTTTCGTCGAGGCTCTAGACCGTGACGACACGGATCTGGAGCTATGGCGACAAGTAGCGAGAATTGCTGGGCTCTTAGGCAGTCGCCGAATTGCAAGATTTTGCTTGGAGTCTGTGGTAGATACTGGCGAAGGCGACTTCGACCCCTGGACCGAGCCTCTGGGTCTTGAAGAGAGCTTCGCTAGAGAGCAGCTAAAACCTCTTTTAAGATCGTTGAATGACCAGCTTTCCGAGTCCCAATTGACTGCGAAGTTCCACAAGCACAGAAATTTGATGGGCCTGTTAAACCAAAATGTTGATCCTTTTCCGTATCTGCCTCCCAATGCACTCAACCCTCCAGCCCAGAGCATTGTGCACCCTGCGAAGAACCAAATTATCGCAGTTCCTCTGAGGGCTTGGGCAAGCTGCGGCAAAGCCATCTTATATCGACTCAATCAGGAAGCGCAAGGGTTGGTCAATACAGACTCTGGGGCTGGCTACTCACTGGTCATTCCAACCAACAATTCAGCAGTAATCCTTCCGCCACCGGCCAGACAGATGTCAAATCGCGATCCTACTACAGATCACGACCAACAATCATTTGTTCGAAGCCCCACCGAAGATAAAGCGGAATATGTGGATGCGCTAATGGAGGTTTCAACAGCGGATGGTCCATCAGAGGGGAGTCAAGACCCATCCAGAGGCACGAGTGGTGCTGTTTCTCAGCAAGCTATTAAGAGTCCCACCAAAAACGATCACGGTGAAGAACGCCGTCGTGGAAACGCGGTAGAAATGCCGCTTGCGCAAGGACGTGCAGAGAATGGCGGAGTTGCAGTCCGAACAGCTGGACTGGTGGCCTTGCCAACACGGAAAAGATCTTCTGAAGCGGCTGAGCTACCCGACGCCACAGATATAGGCCGCTCGCGAAGCAAACGAATCAAAGCCCGGGGCTCTATAGACCCCGACTCCTTGAAAGATACTACAGCAGAGGATTGGGCCAAATGGTACGAGCAACAACTGCAGATATATCATGAAGCAGACGAACCAGCTTTCGGTACTGTTCAAGGCATGCTTACGCAGCTTGGGTCCAAAGAATCAGGGTCATTAAAAGTACTCCGTGATATTTTGTCGAACCAGTCTCCGGTATCAGTTGAAGCAATTAACAACACAAAGGAATCACTGAACATGGCAGCTCAGGATATGAAAACGATGCTTGATCGATGGGACCTGCCGAAGAGCAAAGCATTTTTGAGTGGACATGATGCCAAAGATTCTACTGGGCCCATCGGCGGAACTCAAAATCCAGGCTTCACGGCGTTCTTGGAGCATTCAACTCAGGAAATTCAAGCCTCGTCAAAAAGGCCCCTGCTACCGGGCGATTACGCTTTAGATCACTTTGCAAAAAACCTTGAAGACGGGAGCTGGCAGGGCCTACACCAGATTTCTTATGAGTGGATAGCTTGTCTTTTGAGTCCCGGAAGACTTGAGGGAGAAGTTGCGTCGTTGTACGAGGCTTTTGTGTGGCCGGATTCCCTCAAAGAAGCCGTCGTGCAAATGCTTGTCAACGAAGACGAGGCGATCTTCTCACAGACGAACCTTCTAGTTGACATGATGGAGCAGCAAAGCCGGGCTGCTGAGGACACACTGAAACTACAACGTTCTAACAAGTCTAAGGCGAGCCATATGCAGTTGGTACAGGCTATCTATGAACTACACTTAGATGTATACGGACGAATCACGAATCCTAGCAGCGAAGTTGATGCGATGACACGGCTTCTGCAACGCGATCGTCTTTGTCGCTGGGCTGCATTCTCGAGCAAGCTCATGAATCAATGGTCATCCTTATCTGATGATGAGGCCCGGTCGCCCGGTGATCTTGAAATTCGGTTCATGTGGTCTTCTGTTGTATGCACCAGTCTCCTTGAACCGGCTTCACGCGATCACACAGTCTCATGCTTTCGAGATCTGATCCGTGTCCTTGACAAGGCTCGTCTTAAGCACGAGTCTGATATAATCATTGATGTACCTAACAACGCAATAATGCCTGAGATCTCTGTGGAAGCTGCGGAGAAGGAAATCTCGAGACTTACAACGTTGGATTTTTTCATGGGCATCTTTCGCTCAGAGAACAATGATCCATTAACCATCATTGAAAGCTTAGAGCCCCTGCTTGATATCTCAATACGGCGAGCGAAGGCGATGAGTGAACCCAGCTCGGAGAGCTCTAAAGGTGGTGACCCAGGAAACCCGCTCGCCGAACAGTCCGAGGGGCCCACAAACCCCAAATTGCTCGAGGCATTGCAATTCCTAAACCGAGGGAGCCTGCCTCTAAGACTGTTTCTCTGGCAAAGATTGCGGAATGCCTATCAAGCCATTCATTATCCGCCTCAGATACTTTGCTGCAATCTGAGGAGCTTTGCGCTCATCACTGATCATTTAGCCTCGTCATCCTACACGGATAGCAGTCCAGAAAACCGCCATGACAGCTTGCTCCGTTGGTTGAATAAACTTGACGATCTCTTGACTCGCATACTAGCAGCGGCACTCTTCCACAACGACGCTTTCGAGACTCTAGATGCGGATCATGTCCGCGTATCCTTGGAGGCTATAGCAAGATTTCGCGACATCCTGCATGTATTTGCATTATGGGAAGACACAATCCGAGTCGGTCAAACGCAGGTGCCCATCTCCGTAACCCAGACTGCCCACAGAGGCTTAAGCAAGTCCACGGACAAATTCCGTGACATGATTGTCAGAACATGGACCTTACAGTACATACTTCTCAAGGAAGCAATTAAACAAAGCCCAGAGATGTTTACCAATTCGGATGAGATACTGCTTAACTACTTGAAGCGGGTCCACCAGACATTAGGCCTACGATGCTATTGTAGCCTCGCAGATAAGATCTTCCTGAAGCTGATGAGAACCGAGCTCGAGAGATTCAAGCTTGCGGAAGGATGGGACAATGACATGGCCCAGTTGGTGTTTGATCTCTATGGTCTGAAAATTTCCTCAACTACGGCAGAAATGCAAGATCATGGCTGTCTTCCTGAGGAGCTCGATCGTCGTACCGCGATGGAGGTCATGGACACCGTCATGCTACATGTCAACAGACTCAGTATCAAGGACTTACTGAAAAGCGACCTCAAATTCGCCGTGGACAAGATGCAGCAAGTCATCAAGATACCCAAGGTCACGACAAACGCGACCGCGAGGACCTTCAACAACCGGCTCGCGAACAATTATCTGAAATCACCAATCAATCCTGTTGATCTATACCGGTCTTTACGAGGCATTGGCGGCCTCTGTGGAAATCCTGCACGTAGCGAGGGGTCTGAGATCGCTGCAAAGGGCTGGTATTTCTTGCTCGGCCACATTGCTCTTGCCAAATTTCGTTCGCAGAAACGTTCCCCTGTGGGATCAACGGATGACCTCGAAATTGCCAGAACCTTTTTCAGGCATGACCTTGAATTTGATACCGATAGATGGGAGACGTGGTATAGATTAGCCCAGGTATACGACGCTATGATCGAAGAAGACAGTACGTGGACGGCAGACAAGCTAGACAATCACATGGCGGACCTGGCAGTGTTGCAACGAAAGTCTATACACTGTTACGCTATGGCCATGGCAGTAGGAACACGCTGCGGAGACGCATCGTTCGAAGGAACGAGCAAGACGGCCGATCTTTGCGCTGACTTTGGTACGAGAATCTATGCCTCAACTCGAGAGCCGTTCTCAATGCGAGCTTTCGACATGAACGACTTCATGAGGCCTTTCAATAGAGCTGGGCAGGGCATGTACGAAAACCATCAATTTCCAGGTCTGACTCTGTATTCAGCTTGGAAATTTGCAAGTTATTTACTTCGTCGGGCTTCGATCCAGAAATCTCAAGACTGGGTGTAAGTTCAACCACTTACTAAACGATTTACAGTTGACTGATTTGACTAACAGGGTATCGTATATGCTTGGCAAGGTACTTTGGAAAATGCACAAATATGGTGACAACGTCCTTGGTAACACCAAGCGCATTGGATATCAGGTTGTCATCGATGCTTTTGTACGAGCCATTAAGTCATGTCCCGACAAGCGTGACAGCAGACACCCAGACAAAGATCCGATTCTCGAGCCCCACTATAAGCTTGTTTCAGTGGTCCATAAGCTTCGCATCCTAAGACGAATTTCGGTAGGAGAGTCAGCTGCATCCTGTGTTGATCTCGCTAACATGAGTGTGTAGATAGAGGAAGGTTGTCGAATTTTGAAGGCTACGCCGTACTCACGAAAAGCCCCAGATGTTCAAGATGTAGAGGATTGGGCAAGCTACATACTGCAGGTTGTCAAAGCCCTTAGATCCGCAGACAAGGCAAATTGGCATCATCGCATGGTAGCAAGAGTAGGCTTCGCCTTCAGGAATCCTACAATAGGAAGGCTAACACGTTTCAAGGCGGCTCACATTATTTATGATAACAGTTCGAACGAAGCACAAGCTGCTGTAGATGCAAAACATGAGATAACGCAACAGATCTTCACAAAGACCATGGCCATCCAAGTTTGGAAACCTGACAATGAACGGGCCGGAAGACATTTTGTCTACACAGGTCGATACGTCCGATTCTTCGTTCGACTTCTCTACCAATTGAACGATAGATCTAGCTTAGAAGCGCTAGCACGACGAATCCGCAAGAAAGCTGGTGATTTTGTTGGTCATGTTGGGATATGGCAAGAAACCTGTCAAGCATATCTGAAGGTACGTTCGAGCATTGGGCTTGTTTTCTCCACATCAAAGTGCTAATCAACTCAGCTCCTGCGCAATCAGCCATACTGCAAAGTGCCCGACCGCTACCAGGAAGACGTGTTCACAGGCATGAATCCGGAAACTTTCCAGCTCAACGCCTCTCGTCTCGAAGCCTCTATACATTCGACAATGACAAACTCTCCAATCCTTGATATTCTACGCGAAGCAATCGAGTTCAAGAAACTAAATAATAACTACTTTAAAAGCGGAATCTTCGAAGAGCTCATCGGAGACATATATGCACATCTTTATGACACCTTCGTACCTGAAATCATTGCCAAAGAGACCGCTGAAGAAAATAGAGTCCGCATGAGACTCGACAATATACTCGCAGCCCCTACCAACGCCGCTGAGACACCTCCACCTGACCAGGCTGGCGAACAGGGCGCTGAGCGGAGAACCAAAGCCAACCGAGTCACTCCCAGAGAGATCATTAGAAAAGCTGAAGCCATCGCTGCTAGGCCCGCTCCAACGGTACCAGCTAAGGCGCTCAAGTCCCTAGCACCAGCACCTGCTTCGGAACAAGACAGACCCGCTCCCAACTCACCAGCAATAGCCGTCGTCATACACGAGGACGCCACGAGGGATCCAGCGAGCAGCGTGCCTGGGAGCGTACATGATAGCGCGGATGACGAAAGCGAGCTGAGCGAGGTTGACGATGAGGTGGCAGAGGAAAAGCCTACGGACGCAGTTCAGGCAAGGCCTCCCTTGTTCCCCAATCTCGTGAAAGTGGGGACGAACGAATCGGCTGGAGCGGACACGAACGGAGGAGGGTTTGTTACTGCAAACGAAGCACAGGATGATGAGGAGGACGACGACGACGACGACGACGACAATGACGAAGAGATGGGAGCCCCGCGAGAAGAGCAAGCAGAAGTGGAGGGTGGAGTAGGTCCGGAAGAGCAAGAGAAGGGTGATGCAATGGAGTTGTAATCTAGAAAATATGATACCCTGCAAGATCTGCGGCATTTCGTTGACCAGGGTAGGAAGATAGAGAAGGCTGCAATTTACCACACGCTGTGCCCTTTCAATACCTTCTTTCTGTCCAATTGGAATTCTACCATTCTATCGTGAATCAATCATACCTCCCACCTCCTCTACTCATCCTCTCATCCTCTCATCCACAATCTTCCCCACCATTCTCTCCAATACACCCCCTCCACTACTCTCCTTTTCCAATCCTTCGAAGTATCCTCTGACACTCTTCTCGACGTACTTCCCCACCATATCCACCTCCACATTTACCTCCTCCCCCTCTTTCTTCGCGGCCATCACCACTCGCTCCTGCGTATACGCAATCAACATCACCTCCCACCAGCCAGCCTCATCATCCACAGACGTGACAGTCAAACTTGCCCCATCAAGCGTCACATACCCCTTCTCCACCACATACCGCAACACCTCTTTTTCTCTCGGCTGCAATCTGAATACCAGACTATTGCCGTCGGGGGTCACAGAGAGAATTTTTGCGATGGTGTCAACATGTCCTTGGACGAAATGCCCGCCCATGCGCGTTGTGGCGCTGACGGCGCGCTCGAGGTTTACAGGGGAGGATTGGGAAAGGGAGCCGAGGTTGGTCCGGCGGAGGGTTTCGGGAGATACGCCGACGATAAATTGGGTGGGGGTAAAGGAGGTTATGGTCAGACAGGTTCCTGGGTCAAGAGATGTATTAGCAGCGGAACCTATTTCGGTTGAAGGGGGAAGGTTGGGCCGAAAGGAAGGGAGGACTTGGAAATGAAGAGGGCGGTATGTTGGATGCAGTTCGAGCTGACCTACCATTAATGCTAATGCTATCGCCTAGGTGAGCATCTGTGAGGATTTCGGCGCAGTTGGAGATTGTCAGGGACGTTCCTCCTCCGCCGGCTGCGGTGTCATCTTGTTTTTCGAGACGGGTGACGGCTGGCTGCGTTAGTTTAGCTGAGAATGTCGCCGATTTGGAAATTGGAGAAGAGACGTACTGCCTGTGACTTCAACTATGCCTGTGAACATGATTGAAATTGGGAAGCACAATTTCTGAGGGTATGAAAATAGAAAGGCGTCACTAAAGTACTTTAGCGTTTGAAGAAATGGTGATGATCCGGCGGAAGCATTTCCGCGCCAGAAGCCGAGGTCCTCGGGCGGTTGATTATTTGAACGACATGAGACAGAGTACGTTTTTAGGTCCTTTTTCTCTTCTTTCGCATCAGCATCTTGTTTTTGATGAGCGATGGCTGTGTCAAAGACAGCTTTGGGTCTGGCAAGATACCTAAGTCCTCGCGTCCGGACCAATGGCTCGAACTGCTCACTTTGCAAGGGTCTTGCAACAGCTGCGGTAGATTCTCCCACACTGCCGTTGGCAGGCATTCGGGTTCTGGACATGACTAGAGTCCTGGCCGGCGTACGTGTGGCATAGACGAACTGATCTTTATTTTGGCTAACGATTTGAAAAGCCGTATTGTACGCAAATACTCGGAGACCTCGGGTAGGCATTGTCAAATCCAGTATGATGAACCCACGCGAGGGGATCTGGTACTTAGATACTAACGGTGGCAATATTGCAGAGCAGAAATCATAAAGATCGAGCATCCTACTCGAGGCGATGATACCCGAGCTTGGGGTCCTCCATACGCAAAACACATTAGAGGAGACAAGAAGGATAGTCCTGGAGAAAGTGCCTATTTCTTATCGGTATGCTTGATAACGCAGCAGAGGTAGAAATTCAGATCCAGAGCGGCAGCTGACTGTGAAACTGTAGGTAAATCGGAACAAGAAGTCTATTGGACTTTCTTTCGCCTCTCCGTCTGGCGTCTCGATTCTGCATAAGCTAGTGAAGGACTGTGATGTACTCGTGGAGAACTATCTGCCCGACACCCTGCAGAAATATCAGATGGATTATCCAACACTGTCAAAGATCAACCCTTCTCTTATCTACGCCAGTATTACAGGTTATGGCCAGACTGGCCCTTATCGGAACCGCGCTGGCTACGATGTGATGGTTGAAGCGGAAATGGGCTTGATGCACATTACTGGCGCTCGAGATGGACCACCTGTCAAGGTAGGAGTAGCAGTAACGGATTTGACTACGGGGCTGTACACTTCAAATTCAATAATGGCCGCCTTACTTGGCCGAACGAGGACAGGGAAAGGCCAGCATATTGACGTAGCATTAAGTGATTGCCAAGTGGCAACTTTAGCTAACATGGCAAGTTCAGCGTTGATAAGCGGTCAGCCAGACTCGGGTCGATGGGGAACAGCTCATCCTTCTATTGTTCCATACAAAGGCTTCAAGACCGCCGATGGAGATGTTTTGCTTGGTGGGGGCAATGACCGTCTCTTTGGAGTACTATGCAATAAGATCGGCAAGCCCGAATGGCCAAAGGATGAGAGATTCCAAACCAACAGCGCGCGTGTGAAAAACCGAGAAACACTGGAGACGATGATCGAAGCTGAGACGAAGAAGAAGACTACGGCAGAGTGGCTGCAGGTGCTTGATGAGAGCGGTATGCCGTACGCGGCTGTGAATGATATTCAGGGAACCATGAACCATGAGCACGGTATGCATCAGACTCTTGTCTGGCAAGGTACGGACTCACATGTGGCTTTACAGTGCTGGCTCGGGACATGGTTAGAGAAATCGAGCATCCCACCTGCGGTCCTATGAAACTTGTAAATACACCAGTGAAGTACTCGTACTCAGAGCCGAGTATACGAACCCCGCCGCCTTTACTAGGCCAGCACACCGATGAAATACTCCGAGACATTGTGAAAATGGATGAGAGCGAGATCAAGGACTTGAAGGCAGAAGGCGTTGTTGCATAGCCTATTAGGGTGGTCTACGGCAAGGGACGAGGAAACAGCGGTGGTCTCAAGCGCCGAGTCTTTTCATGTTGGCATGATATATATGCATCAAGCCGACGATTTTCATCGCCGTCACGTAGACCCAGCTCTGACAAAGGCCTTTATGGCCGACTGTTTCCTCTGTCATTACGTAATTCCAGCTCAGCCAGACAGTCCTGGGAGGATCTACTATTGACACAATTGCAGGATTTTCTGGCGGTATACGGTTGAAGGTGTAAATCCCCGGGACTTGGAGAGTACTATAGAACCAGTCTTGGTTGCTCAAACTGAATTTTGATTCTGTGACTCTTTGTTGAAAAGATATGCCATCTCTTCGTGAAGAGAACAAGCAGACTACAATACGCCTCTTTGAAGAAAAGAGTAATTTGAGCAAGCGCGCCAAGGAGGAGCCGCGAGGGTGGGCGCCGTGAAGGGAATGAGCTCGACCGTGAAGCTACCAGAGGCAGATGGGGTCGAACTAGCATTGATTGCCGTTGGATTTTCCTTCAATACCTGGGTCTACCTGCGGAAATGACTGTACTGCCGTGGAAATGCTATAGATAGGAAAGGGTGTTTTTTCGTTTTTTGAGTGTGGTGTCCGAGGGTGAACAAAAGTACTAGTGGTCTCTAACAACATGTCTTTATTGGTGTGTCTCCCGTCGTCGTCGCTGCTGAAGAACGAAAGAAACGACCCCGTGATTCTAGCACGAGGAAGGAGTGGACGGCAATGAAACGCCAAGAATAGGTAAATGGGCGCATCAGGTCAGTGTCCGCTCCAGATAAGCGGACTCGATCGTCATTCGCATTGGGTTCGTGTCTTGGCGATGATGCGAATGATGATCGAAATATTAGGCATGGAGGCATGGGTCATTGGAAACATTTTGGTAGGTCCCAATCATGAACGAGGGTAGGCAGACAGCCACTCCAATGACGAACGACGTTCCAAAGCAGCGCAAAGCCTGCCGACAACCCTCGTCGATGACCTAGATTCCTTCAAGATGAGCGGCTTGCCGAGCTTTCTGGACTCGGTTGGCGGCCGCACTCTGGCTGTCAGAGGAGTCGTGGGTTTCGGGCGGAGGCGAAGTTGTCGTAGGCGAGTTGGTGGCACATGTAGCAGGTGTAGAATTGGTGGGAAAGTTTGCAGTGGACGCTGAGGAGGACGAAGCTGACGTTGCAGGTCTCTGGCGTCCTGATTTGACTAGCCAATAAATGTTCTCGTTACCGACTGCTTCCGGAGATGAGGGGTTTTCAAAAGACATACGGTGTGTAGAATAGGTGGTACCAGTGGTGCTCTCGGCGCCTGGATAGGATGAGCATGAGGACGAGGCTGCCAGGTTCTGCTATTTTGAAGCCTTAGATGAGTCCTTTGTTCGGGGTATGAGTGGCTCAATCGAAAACGCGCTGTTCAATGGGTCGGAGAGCTGCTGGGAGCCTTGGCGTCGGTGAAAGACGAGGACGAAGATGGCGTCTCAGGTATCTGACGTCTTGGTGTGGAGACAGAAGAGATGTTCTGGTTGGAAGGTGGAGAACCTTGGTAGCTCTGTTCCAGAACAGTACCTACGATTCGACGATGTGGGATTGGATCGATGACTGAATTACTTGAGTGGAGAAAGTGCCCACGATGCCTTTCTGCAACGCTTGAATAATGAGTGTCTTGGACGCTCTGTGGATATCGTGCTGGAGCTTCGCGCGCTTCGTGGGATGTACGGAGGAGACCCTTGCCGGTGGTATGGTAGCCCCTCAAACGAAAGTATCGATTCAGACAGCGCTCAGCGTTGCGAGAACGAAACTTTCTGTGGATTTCCCCGAGCGTCTTACCCGCATCACCCAAAGCGCAGAGTATTCTGTTCTCCTCCTCAGTCCAGGGTTGTTCTGCTTCGTGATACTGTGGACCCATCCTGCCGATGGTGTGCTTGCGTTGGCTTAAAGATCGATGCTTGCGCTTGCCTTTGAAAATAGGCGTCTCAGCAACCTCTTGCCAGCTCAGATCTTCCTCATCCTTGTGGCAGAGCGCCCAATCCTCGATTATTGAATACTGGGGCTTTCCTCTGCCTGGGCCATCGTCTTTCGGCTGGTCGTTCTGGTCGAGTGGCGTATTCCTCTGTATCGTTGTTGAATCCGGCAATAGCACGTCAAGTCGTGCTTGGTAGGTGTTCCGCTATAATAGAGATTAGCGTGGAATCCATCATGGACGGCTATGAGCTTACAGCATTGTCACACTCTGTTCGTTCTTCTAAGCTACAGCTCCTGATGATCGCTTCTTGAAACAAAGCGCAGGCTTGCCCGTACGCACGCACGGCTTCTGTGTACTTGGACTGTCCGTCCAATGTTTCTGCATAGTGTGCCGTAATTAATGCCTGGGACATATTGGCCGAGAGATTTCGACGCTGCAGACAATTAACTTCTCGGTAATCTGGTCTCCTTTGCGTCGACAGGTTGGAGGGCGTTATAGGAGATGAGGGCCGAGGACGTGCTAGTTCGTGAGAGGTCATCAGAGCAGGCATTCTGGACTCCATGTCCACGAGTTGATATCCACTATCTTGAGATTGGCTATATATATGACCAGTTTGACGCGGTTGTATGTCTATCAACGTAGCTCCTATGGTTATCGAGTCCAACGACTGTTGTTGATTCTGTCCAGATGAATCTCGGAGATGCTGAGGTAAGATCGAAACATTTTCAAACCCAGATTGGTGTTGACGGCTGTGGTGGAATTGGTCATACGGATGACCAGATTGGAATGGCTGTGAACCCATCGAAGCATTCCCATTGAATGCCGAGGCCATGGCGTGCGGTTGAGGATAAGGAAATAGGCTCATTGAAGCAGTTGTGCTGGTTCTCGAATTCGTGAACTGTTCTCGGTAGTCTTTGGCTTGACCATACGCATGATCACCTTGGCAGAAGTGGAGGCCCATCGGAGCCACACTGGCCGTTGTGTCCATGAGTTGTTCACTGCCGTTGTGACGAACTGGAAGGAACATGGGTAGGTCCGCTTGGATAGAGTTTGGGCCACTACAATCCTTGACTGGATCCCACATCTTGACTCTCGACGAGGGCTCCTCATCAACGGGATTTCGTCGCCGTACACGGGCAGCAGCTCTGTCGGACGCGAAGTCTTCTCGCTCGTGAGAGGCGCCATCCATGGCCGAAGTAGGCCGGTGGTAAGGAATTCTAGTAATCATGCTTTGACCTACTTCCATGTAGGACCCAGTGAGGAGATCATAACTGGCACCATTAGTAGGTACCCCAGCATGTGTGACTTGGCCGTTGATGTCATTCTGGGCGGAACTGGCCTGAGTGGGGGAAGACATAGGGCTCTTCGTTTTGACCATCTTGGTCTTTGTTTGCAGGTGGTACCGCTGGGTGGGCTTGTTTTGATGCTCTTTTTTCAAGGGTTCGTAATGTCACGTACTTGTGGTAAATAGAGAAGAGAAGGGAAGAAGAGCAGGGAACCCCACCTCGTTGCGACGTCCATAACACATGCATGGGAGGATTCAATTCCCAATTAACGGAGCTCGCCTCATAACTACTCCCCATACTATGTTCACTCTGTTCGGATCGAATCAGCCATATCCAGGGCTTCCAATACTTTAGTTTACGCAGATCACCTGTCAGTAAACGCTTGAAGAAGAGCTATTGGACGGGGTGCACCCGGACTAATGCACGGCGTAGGTATTCCTACTTACATATTCTTAAGAGACATTACCAATATATAGTGG
Organism: Alectoria sarmentosa; assembly: GCA_009733775.1. Classification (NCBI taxonomy): domain Eukaryota; kingdom Fungi; phylum Ascomycota; class Lecanoromycetes; order Lecanorales; family Parmeliaceae; genus Alectoria; species Alectoria sarmentosa. Next base: position 245,693 of record WOGZ01000009.1, read on the forward strand.
CAGTCCGCCCTGTTTGCTCCCACATTGTCCGCCAATATCTCGCTCTTCGATTGCGTGGATTGACATCGGGTTACTGTTCTGTTCCCAAGAAAAGTTGTCTATATTCATCCAAAATCAATTTGATGGCTATTGTGTTGATAAACATCTTGGGATCTTACTGCGCCGATACCTCCCTGAGTCGGCTTGACCCCTCATTTGGAGCTTCCGATGACAATTGTTTGGTGGGTCTCTCGGGCAGGGTTTCGTGAATGAGAGGTAACAAGAGCCCAACACTATGTGGACCACAAGCCAGAGCACGTGATGTAGAATCACCGAGGAGAGGTTCCATTGCAGAAGGACAAGGGGCATCAGGGAGCCAGGAGATCGCAAAGTCTGCAGTCTCGGCGAGGCGAAAATTTAAGCAGCTCATTGGCCAAGAAGCTTGGTATCAATGGCAGATACTTGAGGTTTGGCACTGTGCTAGAGTTCTGGTCCAAGAGCCGAACAGCTTTGTCGTGCAGGTTCTTGAGGTTGGATGCCATGCAGAACAGCGTTGATGAAAAGCTGTGTACACATGGCCTTCAGAAATGGCATAACACGGCATCATAGCATACGGCAGAGTGGCGAAACTTGTCACTGCAGCGTTATTAAGTAAGAGGACACTGTAGAAGAGCACTTGCCAGGGTCGGAAAGCTCTAAAATGTAATGTCTCGAGGTAGATTGATTCTGCAACGGCCACCCAACACTATGCGATTCCCACTGAACGCGAATGGGCAGCCTTTTGAGATTGCTGAGGCTTCAACCTTGAATACATGACCTCTTCGCCTGGGTACCGATTACACACCTCTCTACTCCGATGAAGGTTGTCACTTGCTTGCTTCCACATGGACTTCGGGCATCAACGTGAACCTGGGAACATATTTTATTCATGACCATGACAATAATTGTTTCAGAAAGCGCTGTAATTAATCTTCGGGTTTGCTGGAGCTCTTATGGATATTCTAATGTTTCGTGATCATGCCACGCACTTCAAGCTTGTAGCGAGCTGGCGAGCTAAGTGCGTGCACAATTACGGCTTCTGTTGAATCCATTTTCGCCCTGCATAAAAGTATTGGGTAATAGTCGAGGTTGCATTACTAAAGGCGAGCGACGAGCGGCAAACCAAACCAAGGGGCCGTATTCAGAGGTCAAGTGATCATGGTAAGTAGAACGGGAGAACGGGAAGCCTTCGGATCAAAGAGATAGAACGCATTGCAATTGGTGACCATGATAGCCTCCTTGATCACATTGACAGTCTGTCAGGCGGTCAATCTTGATTTCTATATTTAAAACAAGACACCTCATAGGGGAAGAGTACATATTCCCTTCCGCCGTCCGAATTGCAGAATGTCAAGCGCACGAATGGGCAAATCATCGCTTAAACCTTTATTCCGAGAACAGGTACTCGCAGGCCAGCACAATCTGTCTTCGGTCATGGCTTTGGAAGGTCGGGGAGAATTTGGGTCGGAGCAGGTCATCAACTACTCCGTAACAATCAACAACAATACTGCTTGCTGTAAATACTTTACTTTAATCTCGACAGTCAGTCGGCTAAATATAAAGGGCTAGCGCGCCAAGTCCAAGCACGACTTCAAGCTTATTCTGTCTCTGCACACTTCTGTCTTCATCATGGGTGAGGAGCAGTAACAGCTGTCCTAATGAGCTCTACTACAGAAGAGTCAGACTGGAACCTTTCTCCGAAATCACGGCGTCCACACAGTCTATCCATGACGGAGACCGTGCGTCCGACATCACAGCCAGTACTTCCCCGCCAGTCTCCCACATCCCAAGTTGACAGCTCCGCCCTCTCTACCCCTCGCGCCGGAAGCTTTACTTCAACAGCTACTCAGATAGAAAAACAGCTAGAAAGTCAATTGTTCCAAGCCGTAGCAACTACTTTCTCAAATGCCCACGCCCAGCCTGCAGCAACTCCAAGCTCTGCTGTACTCCCAAACCCTGCTCTTACATTTCCTAATGCCAATGGCTCTGTCGCAATCAATCAGAATACTCCAGAATGGGAAGCCGCACGGGAAGCAGTCCTCAGCCATATGGTCACAAGTCAAGATATTGCTGCTACACCCACGCCCAAGGTGACCAGAGGAGGGGTTAAGACTGGCGGGAGGAGAGGGAGAGGGGGCAGAAGGACCAAAGTCAAGATCGAAGAACCGGACGACGCTCCTCCAAAGAATCTGGATGGTCCTGTCAGAGCCAAGAATAAAGGTGGCAGGCCACGAGGTAGCAGGGCAGGTGGAACCCCGAGAGGTGGTAGGGGAGGAGCAACGCCAGGAAGCGGTAGAGGTGGCGCAACACCCAGGAGTGGTAGGGTAGGCGTCAATAAAGGGGGCCGGCCTCGAGGCAGCAGAGCCGGAAACAGCGCAGCAGCATTGGCTGGCCGGTTGATTGGTCGAGGTATCAAGAGGAAGAGGAAGAAGGGCGATGACGACGACGATGAAAAGGACGATACCGATGCGTCTGAAGAATTTACACCAATCGCTGCAACTAGCTCCGGTCGCCGCATTAACCAAGTAAAGACTTTCTCTCCCGTGGTCCTTGATCCGGTGAGAGGCCTGAGCAACAAGACCCCTCAAAGTGCTGCGCGTGCTCCAGTACCCGAACCTCCATCGACCGCAAGGAAAGCGAAAAAGCGAAGGAAGCCCGGTGAAGCTGCAGTCTGTATCAATTGCAGCCGAGGTCATTCACCCAACTCTAACATGATCGTTTTCTGTGATGGCTGCAGCACGCCATGGCATCAATACTGCCATGATCGGCCCATCACACCCTCGTTCATCCAGATTGAGGAAAAGGAGTGGAATTGCGCAGAGTGCACCACTGTACAAGAGGAGAAGATGCACCTGACTGGCAAAGTCAGCGCAGATAAAATGTCCTTGTCCGAGAAAAGGACCTATTTTCAAGGGTTGGAAAAGGCAGAGCTTGTAAGCTTGCTGCTGCATGCGAGTACTCTTCACGAAGATTTGCCCGTCTTTGCTCCACCACCTTCACCGCCTCCAGTACAACGGCTTGAGCCTACAGCAGATGAAGAAGAGCTTTATGTCTACGTTGAACCGGATCCATTGCCTTACCCCAAGGCTGGCAATGGCCTACTGCTACCGGCGGAAGATGACGATATTGAAATACTGATCGATGAGGACATTGTGACGTACAGTCACCTATGGAAAGGTCCTACGGGCTGGGAGGGGCCTAATGGGATGCGGTGGCCGTTCCCGCAGAATAGCATAGGGGTCATGGGAGCTCCCATCCATCAGATCGGCGTTGGAGCATGAAACTGGCAAAGAGTTGGGGAGTCCGAGGTAGTGAAGCAAGCATCTCCATGGTTGAGCTGATGCAGGATTGCGGGATAATGCATATATAGCTGGGAGTGGTTTTGCCCTGTATGTATGAGTAGCCAGAAAACTGCAATCATAGCGATGTGAGTCCTTCAAAGTTTTGACAAGATTAGCACACAAGACAAGATTTCTTTTAAGAGAGTCTGTGCTTGGGCTGCTTCTATGGACTAGGTAGTTAGTCGTTGAACATCTATATTAATCCGACGTTTGGGAGAAGGCGAGCACTCAAGTTCGACCGCTTGCCTAGTGCCTGGCAACACAGAGGCTGACTGACGCCAAGGCGCGCATTTGCTCTCACGGTCACTTGGAAAAGTGTGGAAATTTGAACCGGGGGCGGCCGTGAAAAACTGCCGTCTTAGCATTAGCAGCATCATTTACTGCCCCACTTCGCACCAGAATTGTTTCCAATGTTTACATTCTTACGTACGAAAGGTGTGGTTCATGCTGCTTGTATAATCAAAAGAAGTCTACCTAGGTTCACAAGACCTGGAAAGACATCATCTTGCATTCGGTACTTGAAGGCCACATGACTTCATTGGGTTGGAAGAAAACTATTCGCAGGGCTAAACAACGAGGCTCAAGACCCTGAGTAGCTCTAGGCAAGGAGCGAACGGACCAATCGTGGGTGCAGATACTTTACATACTCTTTACAGTCTCTCAACATGGCAGCCGAGCATGTGAGTCAAAGCAGAAGAGAAGTGTTTTCTTCATTCTCTTTGCCATCAGAATTCTCTGCCTGGATTTGCCTGCCAGCGCGACTGCGATGCTAGTCGCACACATCCGACTTGCCATCCCTTACAGCGCATCTCCGTTTATGCAAGAAGTAGATTGTAGGCGCCGTATGAGATGTTGGAATGACATGTCGTTTGGTAAAAGCTTTCTGGCGGTGAAGGATTGATGGCATTGAGCCAATTGAATTCCCGTAAGAAAATTACTAGCGCCAAAAAAATCCCACCTTATGGCCCTTCGCCCGCTCCTCACTCTCTTCTTTCCTCTAACAACCCATTTTCCAGACAACGAAGTCGCACTACACATCTTTACAAAGAGCACACATATACATTTAATCAATAATACCGTCGATTCAACATGCCTCAGGCGATCGCTGTGCTGTAAAGACCTACTGAAGGGCATGTGGAAACGCATGCCCTTCAGTACTGGCCAGCTCAACGAGTATTTCAATCGACTATCGACGATATTATCTCTTCGGTTGCTCCAAAGCATCGCCTCTGAGCACTCGAAGCTCTTCACAATACAAATTCAGGTCGCGCTCCTCGGTCCTCGAGGCTGAAGGAGAGTTGTGGTCTGCTCACAGCCCTCTCTGCGAAAACAAGAAGATCACCCAAAAGACCTCCGAACACATCCTGAAGAGCACACCATTCCTGCTACAACGTCTCTACCAACCATTTTTCCTGTCCGATACCCTCCTACGCAACATCTCCACCCCTTGGAGATCCCAGGAAGGGAAGCACGAGACCGCTACATACATACAAAAACCATACTTTTAACGTATCAATCCTCTCACGATGTCTCGCAAGTCGAGCCGCAATGCGCCGACCAGTCCGGCGCCAAATCCGCTGGAAATAGACCATGCTTCCGGACACAAAAAATCGAAGAGAAACCAGCCTCGACTAGACCAGTCGAGCAATACCTATAGAGAAAGACCAACACCAATCAGTTCCTCGCCAGATTGCGTAGGAGAACATGCTTCCTGTAGCGCATCGAGTGGCGACGACGCCGATGGAGATGTCAGCAACGCTGATGCTGCCGAGCCGGATGAAGAGAGTGACGAAGATGGGGAGAGCGATGCATTTGCCCCGTCTGGTCGCGCCATCCAGGAGCATGGAGATCAGGCGGGGGATATCGATGAAGACATTTCCAATCCCGAGTCAGCTTTTAAGGGGAAGAAGAACCTCGGTCTCACCGCTCTGAAGGGCAACACTAAAGCCATTAAAGCGAGATTCACCATGCGTGATTCTGATGACGATTTCTACAATCGTGTCGATTTGATCAGCGACTCGGAAGAGGATGAGCCCAACGTCGAGCAATTGGAGGAAAGGAACATCATTGAATCAGAAGAGGCTGACGATGTCAACACTGCGCCAGCACACCTTGAGACCTTGGATGGATGGGAAGGGTTCGAGCTCGAAGACGGCTTGTTTCTCGAGGATATTCCGTACTTTGACGAACAGTATGGCCGCACTGATTCAAACATCCTCGACAGTGAGATGGAGCTCTTTCAATCGGCCAGCATGTTCAATGGATTCCCCTCGCCGCCGCCACCGTCGCCGTCACCTCGTCGGGTTCGTTTCAAGGAGCCTATTTCGCAGTTATCGAACGATTCCGACATTGACTCGGACAACGGAGACATAAACGTTCTTTTCAGTCCTGTTGCTACTACTACTGTACCATCAGGCGGGGATCTGGACTTAGGTGTCCCCTGTTTGGATTATGAAGACGACGATGGCAGCTCTGTTGGAAGCTCCAGCGGCTACGAAAGTGGGTTGCATGACTTGATCTCATCTACGAAGCTAACACTGCTCCTCTTCAGCTGACTATGGCGACACTACTGATGAAGAAGACGTTCCGGCTTCTGCAACCAAACGACCACAGTCACTTCTTCGTCAGCCATCGCTGTCGTCGCTGGAGCTCGAGGCTCAGGTCCCAGCTACTCCAGCAGCAAAGGGTCCTTCCAGGGTTCCTGGAAATCCTGCTGGATATCGCCGTGGCCCACGCATGGGTATTTGGATAGTCGATTCCACCAAACCATGTGCGGTCATCGAGAGCACTGGTGAGAACATGATCATCCGTCCTGCCACGCGTCCATCTAAATCTAACGATCTGTATGTGTCATTAGCCAATAGCATTACAAACACTGCAAATGCAAGCCCGATTACTTCGCAGCCAACGTTGGCCACTGCATTGGATGATGGCGGTACTGACCCCGGTGGCTTTTCGAGTCAGGCCTCCATGTACGAGTATAACGATCCAGTACTTGGACCAGGCTCCGATATGGTGGCAGCTTCCGCTCCTCTTCCGACTGGGCACGGTCGACCGCCGTCGATGGATCATTCATTTGCTGCTCCGTCTGTCTTCCTTCCCATGGATGCAATGGGTAATGTCCGCTCTTTCTTCAAAGACGGCGATCTGAACGACGACGATGACGATGACGATGCTCTCTTAAACATCGATGACTTTATTGACTTTGGTGACGACTCCTCAGAGGACGGAGACCAAGCTGTAGGCGATGACTCGACTCTTACATCGCCTGTCACAGCGGAAGGCCCTGGCCCGTTCCATATGAAGACACCGTCGCCTGATGCTACTATGGCTTCAGACGATCTCATGAAACACCTCGATAGAAGTAGGCACATCTTGTCTGCCTTCCGTCGTGGCCAGCATCATCACCAACTTCAATCGCGCCCTCGTCATGGTAACTTGTCGTTGAACAGCTACGCACTCAAAGGTGCAAGGCAAGCCGCTGCCAATGCTCCAATGGGTCTTCAGAAAAAGCGCAAGATGAGTGAAAGCTTCGGCCACCGTCCATCGTTGGGGGTTCCAGCTGCCAAGAGGAGAATGATCCATCATCGCTAAGTGATGACTACGGACTGGCACGACCTACAAATCAAAAAAATAGATGCATTCAGATGGAACACGCACAAGTGCTCCAAGAGGACGAGGGAACGCTAGAGAAAGTTAAGTGGTAACGAAACCGCTTTGGATTTGCACGCACCGCCGGCTACGGGTATTTGCTCCCACTTGGAACAATATACACAAAAAGCACCAAAAGGAGAGAATCTTCACGATTTGACGGGCTATGAAGCTACGACCTATTGCTCATAGAGATGATGGGAATTACGCTCAATAATCTTTCGGGTCATCATTTCATGTTTTCGGTATACCACGACTACAAGGGCTTCCTCCATATCATGATGCTCAATGTTTGGTTCATCATCACAACGGGGATTTACTAGGAGTTATGCGATCGATGTCATAGTGCTGCGCATTTGGCTTCAGATACGATGATACCACAAAAGTCGTGCTTTTTCTTCACTTCTACTTTTTTTTTATAGGTCAAGTAGGCTGAGGCGAACGCTACTGGCCGCTGTTTGTATGCACCCAGAAAGCTGGGACTGATTGAATAAGTCTCTAGAAATATCGAGGCATGCTAATCAAGTTCATTTGACCTGATGGCTCATCGCAAGTGACATTGTACTAACTTTGAGGCTTTTCACATGGTGCCTCTTAGATTTGACTGCCGGCATTACTCTATGATCAGAGTATCAGATATTAGTCCAGTATCAAGGTGACAGTGGGTAGAGTAACATGCAAGACATGCCTAGATCTTCAGTAGGTAGTCCGCTCACTAGTGACCGAACTCCTACACACTAGTCCGTTTTGGGCTCGGCTTCTCCGCAAGCGGCCGACGCCATTTTCTTTGATTTCTCTTGCTCGCGACTTGCCAGCTGACAGACTTCACGTTGCACCTTCGCAGGCATTCATCCTCACAGATTCAAATACTTTTTCAACACAAATTACGTAGCTCGTATACAATCATAATCATTTATGGGGCCTTTCAGAATCTCTACCACTACTACCATCCCAATCCTAAGCCCAGTCATCTCGCGCTGCGAAGCGAAGCGCATCGGTGCATCCCAGACAGAGACCGTTTTCGCCACTGAAAGCACCTCAGTGCTGTGGCTAGTGGCGGAGAGTCCGTCCTGAATGGGCGGACGGTAATAACATTGCGATCATACTTGTGGATCGATAAAAACGTAAGGATCCTTTTTGAAATTCCCAGGAAAGAATCGCGCTCACCTCATGCCAGCAAACATATTTCTTCGAAAATTGACCCCTCATATCTGCTATTGAATGTCCTGGTCGGTCGAGTTCGGCGTACGATTTTTCTACTCTCGCGACAATGTTCGCTTTCGACGTGGCAGACAAGCACTTCTCCAAATCTCATGTGGATGAGCCATTCGCTCCTGTGGCTCCTATCCCATTATCCAATGGTTTCAAGGTCGAGAATGGAGATGGGATCATACAAGAGGATGCGGGTCTGGAAAGCAGCGACGTGGCGGATGCAGTGCGAGGAAACTCCAATAAGTCCAGCCCACGGGTTTATCCGAAATCGAGACTCACTCCAGAGCCCGTCGAGCCTATACTGAGCGGACACGGCACTCCACCAATCGATATTGTTATGACGCCTTCGATGGCCAGAAGTCGGAGCAGGGCTAGGAGTGAGCACGAGGATCACGCATTGGCTGAGGCCACACCGAGACCCCTCCCAAAACCTGCGCGCAAGAAGAAGCGGGGGCCAAAGAAAGGAGCGGTGGCAGCTTTGAGTACAGTACGGGGATTCAAACCCGTGACCTCTGGTGACGACGATTCCGACTTCGACTTCTCCTCGGAAGGCTTTCGCAAAAGGAGGGACTTGAGCGTTCAACGTTCCAGCAGTATTGTGAGGAAGGACCTGGGCCTTGATCATTCTGGGCGATCTAGTATTGGCAGTGCTCTTGAGGTTCGATCTTCGTCGCCATCCAGTGGCATCAGCGCTCTCACCAGACAAATAGATGCCTTGGAAAGTGATGGGTCCCCTGGCAAAAGTTCTCTTAGGAACAAAAGTAAGCTTGACTCGGAGACCGCCAGCAGTGCCAGCGTGACATCAGTGACCAGCGCCGACGAAGATATACCGGAAACAACCAGCTACGAAGTGCCTTTAGAGCATGACTTTATCAGTTCCGACATAACACAGAAGGACAAACGCGATGGTCGGCCAGACGCTTTGTTGAATGGCGGCGTAGTCCGGAAGATGCAAGCGACTGATTTCGACCCTCTCCGCTGTCTCGGCAAGGGTACCTATGGGACTGTCCTCCTGGTCAAGCAGGCATGCACCGGCAAGCTCTATGCACAAAAGCAATTTCGGAAGGCCTCGTTGACCGTGCGCAAACAACTTGTAGAACAGACCAAGACGGAGCGGAGCATCTTGGAAAGCATCAACCGTCATCCATTCGTGGTGAAGCTCTACTATGCGTTTCAGGATCATGAGAAGCTGTACCTCATTCTCGAGTATGCCCAAGGGGGAGAGCTCTTCGAGCACTTGCGGACGGAGCGAATGTTCCCGGAGGAGACAGCTGCTTTCTACATGGCGGAGATGGTGCTTGCTCTCGAGCATCTGCATCATACCGTCGGTGTGGTCTACCGCGATTTGAAGCCCGAGAATTGCCTTTTGGATTCCGAAGGGCATCTGCTACTGACCGACTTCGGGCTTAGCAAAGAGGCCGTTGACGGAGAGCACCGCTGCAAATCCATGACGGGGACCGTTGAATATATGGCGCCGGAAGTGATCCAGATGCAAAGCTACGGTACAGCCGTCGACTGGTGGTCCTTTGGCATTCTCGGCTTTGATCTGTTGACAGGCTCATCGCCCTTCCGGGCCAACAACGACATGAAGATCCGAGAGAAGATAGTCAAGGCCAAGCTGGTCCTTCCCTACTTCCTCAGCCCTGACGCCAAAGACCTCCTCACTCGCCTGCTCCGCAAAGAGCCGAAGAAACGGTTGGGCGCCTGCATGCCCAAGGACATGCAGACCATCAAGAGCCACCGCTTCTTCCGCAAGATTCAGTGGGCGAAACTCGAACGACGGGAATTGGAAGCGCCGATCCAACCGGTCATCACCGATCCCGAATTGGCGGAGAATTTCTCGTCCGAGTTTACGGATCTGGCAGTGAGTCCCGTCCTACCGGCCCCGTTGAGCGGTAGCAAGGGCGAGCAGGATCCTTTTGGTGGTTTCAGCTTTGTGGGAAGTCGCAGCTTGCTGGAGTCTGGGAATGGCTTCTTCTGAGGGAGAAAGACGGCCAGGAGACAGAAAGGCATGACGAGGAAGGATTTTGAGACATTTGGTCGGTTGGTCGCCGGGTGGATGGTACGGGCTGGAGCTGTTTGATGCGCAGCACGGGTGGGATTGGGGGAGGACTGGCGAACTTTCCCGTCCGGGCTCGCTTATTTGCTTTGAGGCTCTTTGGGTATTTACCTTTGTTTTCAATTGACAGCAATTGATATTTCTGGCGATTGGGGGAATTGGATGGAGAAGACTGGCCAATAGAATCCGTAGACTTTTTTTACTTGTCGGTACTCGGGTCTGGATAATGTTGAATTGGCTCAGCGGCTAGGTTGGAAAAGGGAGGAGGTGGATAGTGTATGTTGGAAAAGGGAGGAGGGTGGATAGTGTATGCCAATTGCAAATGGATTGGCCATGCACACAGGTACTAGTAGTCTACGGGTGAGATAGGAGGATGGTTCCGGAAGCTTCCACTTCCATTTGAATGATGCCACTCCCTCGTCTCGTAGAGTCCTAGAAGCCTAGAGTGCTAGAGTCGTAGCCTGATGTGCTTTGGATCCTTCAATTCGGATGAAACAAGAGTTGGATGCTTTGGCTTGATACATATCAAGAGCTACCTTACTTAATCTCCAACCTATCAAGATTCAGGGGTAGCGCGCGGCAGCTTGGTTTAGTGCATCCGGGCCCGCAGGCCGAGCCACCGACGGTCGACCCCTCTTTTGATTCTTTGATTCACGATTCTTATGATTTGACTCTTGAAGGATGGCATTACCCTATTCAGGTGCAGGGTCAAGTCTGGGACTGGGGACTGTCAGTTACAAGTCCAATCAAAAGAGTCCCGGCTTTACTTTACTTCTCTTCTCTTTTCTCTCATTCCTCTTCCTCCTTCTTCTTCTTCTTCTTCTCTCTTCCTTGAGACACGGTGAAAAGGTGCCCGCCTCGCCTGCCAAGCCGTCATTAAGGTAGTCCTCCCGCCCTATTCCTAAGGTAGCCAATGTACCTCAGACTCCAAATTTCAAGGTAGATGCTCCCTACCGGTACATAGTCTGTAGACCACGACACTCCCAGCCGCTATCCTTCCGTCATCACTCATCACTCATCATTAATGTACATTACTTCCCCGTGATTCATTTGACTCGTTTCACACGGTGACATATGGTTTTTTTACTAGTACCAACTAACTAGGATTCCGATCAACGGGCCTTGAAATTGAAACCGAGTCTGTGCCGCTCACTCTTGATCAATCTTACGCCCTTGGAGCTCGCACCCCAGCATAAAGTAAGGTACTTAGGACGACGCACTACCGAGAGCAAGCTTGATCGTGAACCGTTCAATCTGACAATCCATGTCTGCCATGCATCCTCCCGCATCTGGAGCCATCATCTTTGTCTTCTCGCCCAAATCATTGCTCTTGCTAACATGCTCTGGCTCATCTCGTCTCCTAACCGAGCTCTCTGCCATCCCCGCACTCGTTAGCACTCTCTCAACTGTCTGGACACTGAAACCTGACTATGGAAGACGACTGCTATGTATCCCGGTACATTCCTGGACTGTATTCCGGCACATCGGCTGGGTCCTGAGCTGGACAGTAGCAAGCGTACGCGGACGAGAGAGGGGCAGGCGAGAGGGGATCAAAGGTCTTGGTGCGGCCAAGGGAACAGTAGATAGGATGACTTGATATAAATCTCTCTTTGCCCCCAATCCGTTTGACCTCTGCTCCAGGACATCACAGAATCGTCTTCCACACTCATTCCTCTTGCATCAGCATCTCCATTTCTTCCTTTCTTTCTTCTCAATCCTTCTCCATTCAGACGCATCAAGCTCGTCTTTTACTTTTCCCACCTTCTACATTCGCCCTGTCAACTTATTTTCATCATCACGTTACAATCCCACCACAATGCATTTCCCTCCTTTCTCCGCCCTTCTTCTCTGGGCCGGCACTGTCGCAGCCACGCCCCGCCATCCCGGCAAGGGTAAGTGGGAGCACTTCCATCATCACTTCTCCTTCGCGTCCCTCGAGCATGTATCCGCCGGCTTCACCATGCCTTCTGGAACCATGCCTTCTGGAACAGGCACGGCCCCGGTGATCCCTCAGGGCACAGTGCTGGTCACTCGTCCCAAGGCGGTCGTACCCAACGTGCCCTCCGTGTCCTCGACCGAGTCCGCCGGAGACGACACGGACAAGGAAGCCGCCAAGCCAAAAGAGAACCCAGGCTTACCATCTTCCTCAGCGTCAACAACGACATCCTCTTCGACGTCAGCTGCCAGTAAGCCAGCACCCACTACGTCTACGTCCCCATCCTCCGGTGGTGGGGTCTCCTACAGCGCCACCTTCACTGAGTACGTCATTCTGTGCTCCAGAATCTACCTCCCTCCCTGCCCTTTCATTGCACACACTGACAAACCACAGATACGGGCTCAACGACGGCAACGGTTCTCCCAACTGCAACGCCGCTACCGTCTCTTGTGGCTTCTACAACACCCCTGGGTACAACGCGGCCGTTTCACAAAACCTGTTCGGTGCCGCGTCGGGCAAAACCGACACCTGCGGTACCTGCTGGCAACTCGACCCGGTATCAAACCCGAATGCTGCCGATAGCACCGCGACGGTGGCTGGGCTGAGTCCAATTGTGGTTATGGTGAACAACCTTTGCCCGGCGTCAAGTAATGAGAAGGATGTAAGTGTCCACTGTTCCCACCTCTCATTCAGATTGAGTTCAAATATGCTGACAAACATCCTCAAAACCCAGTGCGGTCAAGCAACTCTTCAAGATACCAATTTTGCAGGTAAGCTGCCCTCACCACAACTCCCCTACTCAGGCCCCACCTTTTTGCCTCTCTCCACTCCAGCAAAAGGCTAATACCATCCTGCCTAGGTGCCAACGTAAACTTCGACCTCTGCAAAGACGACGGCGCCGCCAACGCCCTCTTCGGCAGCTCGGGTATCGGCATGGCTTTCGGCAAAGCCACGGAGGTCAGCTGTACTTTGTGGACGGGAAGCCAGAATTACACTACGGGCACTATGCCGAGCGAGCCTCTTGAGACGTCTTGAGCGGGGTCATTGGAGCATATTCGGCGGGGCGATGGTGGAAGTGGTGGATGAGAAGGAGACATGGTGTGGCATGGATGCATTTGCATATACATTTTCTTCTTGACGACGAGACCGAGTGGCCTCCGTCGTAACTTGTTTCTTACTTCGGCGAAGGAGTGGAGTGTTGGCTCTTTTGGCAAGAGCGTCCGCTCCTTCGTCCACACCTCTTTGACAGCCTGGCTATAATGGTCCCGGCCGAGTGTATATTTCTACTTTTCTTAAAATTTTCGCCTACTCGATAGCAGTCAAGCGATAATGACATGCATTCGTTTGATCGGACGATCTCATTTACTTTCTTGACCCAACATCAAAACTTCTCCGTCTTTGCTCCTGCTTGACGGGCAAGCAAGACTGCGCCAGAAAGAGTGTGCGGTCTGGTGCTTTGAATATCTTGGTCGTCACGTAGGTCCAATCTTCGGTATCATGCCGAGAATTGATGATTTTGAAGGGATCAGAAGTTGCTTCGTGTCGATGCGCGTTCAATGGCGGTTGTGTCGACTTGACTCGGGATCTACAATGCTTTCGACTGCCATGATTGTTTCGCGTCTCGTCTAGTGGCTACGAGGATTGAAGCAACGGCAGCCCGAGGGGAGCTTTTTTGGCCAGCAAGGATCCCGGCATTGAAACTCAATATGAATTGGACTTTTGATCTTGTGTATATATTATTGTAGTGCCTAAGTATCTACAGCATCCGCGTCTTGTAGCTTCACCCTCCGAGACGAAGGAAACGATCCGGGTATCTCGTCATTGATCTGATTCTCCCACAAGCCAAACTTCCTGTACATCCGGATACCCCAATCGAGAATCTTCTGGTCCTTATCGCTGAGTCGGAATTTGTCAAGATCGGCTGCAGAGCCTGGACCTTCTGGGTTTTCACTCGTTGCTGTCTTCGACTTTTGGGTCTCGATTAGAACCTCCTTCATGCCCGCGCGGAGAAGCCGTCTAGTTTCCAAGACTGGCCGCAGGATGCAGCGGAGCATGTAGAGCGTTGGAGTCACCACCCGTTCGCGACGTCCAAGAGATGCGCGAAATGGCTGCTCTCGCTTTCGGACATCGGGCGCACGACACCATTGCTCCCATAGATGCTTCCCTGCAAGACTTCCGTAGCAATCCACCATGGTCTCTAGAATGATGTTGAAAGCATTAGGCGTAATGTCAGCACTGGCATGCGCTCGCATATCTTCTCCTGGAGCTCTTTTAGTAATCTTGCCCAGACTCCCCGGTAGTGTTTGCAATACCCGACCAAGCTGATTGGCCATCCTGGTTTGAGAGAAGTCGGCTATAAGCTGCGAGGGATCAGTCTTGGAATTGTATTTGCCATTGATCAAGTTCTGTACAAGGGCGAGTGCTCGTGGAACCGAGTCGGTATTGGCGTGGTCTGACGGCTCGTGCTCCATCAATAAGATGGCTTTCGCAATCGTGGTAGCATCGCTAGGTTTCCATGCCATTTCGGGTTCATTTTTAAGGTACTCCAGTAGTTCTTCGACAGCGGTCCACTTTCCCAAGACAACCTGGAAACGTAACAGGGCATGAACAACCGGCTCCGACAGTGGCGTCTCTAAGTTTACGAGGATCTTTGTAAGTAGACGGGAATCTGATGTTGCTGTTCCAAATCGGAGGAGCGCTGGCTGCAAGTTCTGATCGGAATAGAGGGCAGGATCCATCAGACCTCCGTCGACGTCTTCATTCAAAAGGAGCCAATTCCCTAGTTCGAACAGCCTGCTGTTTGTGATAAGGTCTATGAAGGAAGCAAGAGCGCTCGGTGGGATTTTAGGAGGCTGCACAAGCGCCACATAGTCCTCTTTGTCTCCGACGAGGTCTGAAACGTCGTCGCCTCTTCCAACTCGTTCTCTCAATTCATCCGCAAAGGCCCTTATTTTCAATTCACGCTGTTTATCAATAGTGCTTTGGATCTTCTTAAATGTCTGAAGGCTTCCTTGCAGATCTCCATCAATCGAGAAACGGTGAAGGTTTCTGTGGCGTAAGCCTAGAACGGCCGCGCAATCGTCTATCTCCTGGTCCTGAGCCGAGGTTATCGAGCCAGAATTGCGAGTCACCTGCTTGAAATCGGTGGACATCAAGTCAAGAAACCTATGGAGTGGTCTGGGCTGCTCTTTGACGTTCCCGAAGCATTCAACAACGCGTAGGATGGCAGCGTCCATGAAGTTGCCATCAAGCTCCGGACGATTCCGGTCAAGCAAAGCTTTACACGCGATTACACTCCGTCGAAGCTCAACAGTGGTCATACCAGGGCCTCCAACAGGAGATTGGGAGTCGTTGAGCAAGCCATCTCTGAGAGCTAATACGACTTCCCGACTGACTGTGCGGGTACCCATCTCAACATGTGAATTCGTACCAGTCGCTATTCCAATACCGCCTACCTGGTTCAAACGGGTTTTGTCGATCTCTAGCTTCAAGATGGATGTCCAGTCAAGCTTTGGTGCTTTCATCTCGCAGATCTCCTGCCAGCTGATAGTCGACCACCGTGTATCCTCGGACTCTTTTCGCCTTCCCATTTCGATGACAATCCAAATTCCTTCAAGAACCCAACCACCTTCGACGCAGGCCCATAGGATGAGGTCCAGCCACAACTCGGGTCCAAACTCGCGAAGTTTGGGCTGCACGCTAGCCTTGGGCAATTCGTATCCTTGTGACATAGCCTTTGTAATCGTCTCTTCCCACTGAATTCCCCATTCAACATCTGACAACGTGCTCATGATACGCCGTGATAGCAGATGCAAAGTTGGCGGGCGTTGAAGGACATTTGGATCCTTTGGGGGAGCATAATTGTAGATGGAATCAGGAAATGCATTGATACGATGTAGATGTGCTAGTATCCGAAAGACATGAGACATGATAACGCTGTAGCTAGAATCCTCCGCTGGACGATCTGCTGCCTGTAGGATCATCGTGCCCAGACTCTGCCAGATTTGTCCAAGAGTCTTGCGCCCTAGCATGTGAGGGTCGTCCCAACGATCTGAATCACAAGGCCAGGCGTATTGATAAAGAGACAAACGGCCATACCATTCGTTGTGCTCCGGCGACGCATCCGAGAGCTGAGGCATTTCAGCTTGTATTGCGTTCTCTGTAACCTCGTCCAGACTTTGATCGACGGTCCGCCACAATAGAGGTGGCAGCTCGCTCGACCTCCTCTCCATCTCTCTATGACCCGGATATCTCTCCATCATAGCCTTGACTAGCCAGATCACTGCTTCCCATCGTTCCTGGTATACACCAATGTAGCTTAACAGATCCGATTTGCAGTACGATCTTGCTAGGGAGAGAACCTCTGGTAAAGTGCGGATTGGTTGTAGAGCTTCGTGTTGGATCACTCCATCCGCGGCCCCAAGACGTAGATTCAGAGGAAGGTACGATTCGACAGCGGTAGCCCATGCTGCAGGCTTTAGCCGGCGGGGCGAAGAGACGAGACCCTCCACCTCAAGCGGCAGGCCACGCTTGCTATAGGCGTGACCGTCAACACTGTCCTCAGTCGAGAATTGAGAGGCGGCAACTGATGCGTGTCTTCGGGAGCCCTGATATTTCACCCCTTGGGTCCATCTGGGCACCGTACATTCCTGAATGATTGCTGGGACCAGAAAGGCTGGGATAGTTCCAGTATTTGTGCTAGAATTAGGACGGCTGAAAGCGTGCACGAAGCCTCTGAGTGCAGGCGAGGCTCTTGCCATTGGTGGCAATACTTGAGCCCCAAAGAGATGTTCTCTTGGATCGCCATGGTACCAGATTCAAAGTCTTTTTGATGGGTTTGCGGTAGCCATTATCGCCCCAATTTACATGAAGAAATCAAACTAGAAATGAAGAGGGTCTTCACCACTCCTAAAAATGTCGATGAGAGTGCTATCTTCTTAGCGTGTTATCCAACGAGCCAACCTCCATTTCTCGCACTTTCCATAGGGCTGAAATTCTAGCATTTTCTTGGCGCTTCCCGTCTCAGATCCACGCAATAAGTGTCAACACTAATGTATCTTTCTTAGACAATCCCGATGGTACAAGTTCTTTACCTTTATCAGCAAATTTGACAGGGATATCTCGGCTCATTGAACAAATCATAGAGTCGTATACTTGAAAGTTAACATACCGAGAGTCCATAACTCACTCAATATGTCTGGGACGTTTCGCATCGGTATGTGATATTCTCTGTTTGCTCACATTCTCCATGTCATTTCTGTCACCTGTGTGTTGCCACGCCGAATGCTTTCCCAAACCACCTTAGTGTTGAGATGCTGCTTCCCTCTGCTTTTCCAACATGTCAGCTTTGTTGTGAGCTAAGACAATGATTCTACAGAGGTCTCGACGACTGGTCGCGCTGGATGCAAGAGTACTGAGTGCAAAAGAGAGGGTATCAAAATCCAAAAGGGTCAGCTGCGATATGGCGCATTCATCACTGGTCCAGACTGGCAAAGCTGGGCTTGGAAACACTGGTAGGTATCACATAATTCTTTGCCATTCTTGCCCTTGTTCTTGCTGTTCTCATCCACCTGTAGGGGTTGCGTGACCCCCAAACAAATTTCCAACCTCAGTAAGGACGTTGAAGGCGATCCCAACCAGCTCGACGGCTACGATGAGCTTCCTGAAGAATTTCAAGCAAAAGTCGTGAATGCGTTAGAGCAAGGCCATGTCGATGATGAAGACTGGGGCTGGGTACTATTGTTTACTAATGATCTATATACATCTAATTGACTGGGTTCAGGACGTCGAGATGAATCGCGAAGGAAAAAGTGGCTACTTAACCCTTGAGAGTAAGCGACGTCTAAAGGCAGAAGCTCAAGTGAGTAATTCCAATGGCCTATTGGAAACCCTTGTTGTTCGTATGGTCCTTTTGATCTAATTGTCCGAAGGCCTTAAAGGAGGAGGCTGCAGGAGAAGGAAGTGCAAGCCCTAGCAAGATTGATACTAAGAAGCGTGGTCATGTCAAGGATGATCCGGACGCGGAACCGCCAGCGAAGAAATCCAAAGCTAGGACCAAGAAAGATCTGAAGATCGAGAATGAGGATGCTGAAAGCGGATCTGAGAAAGAAGGTCCAATAACCAAAAAAGCCAAACCCATAACCAAGAAAGAACCGAAGATCAAGAATGAGGATGCTGACGGCGGATCTGAGAACCAAGTGACTGCAAGCAAGAAGACAAAACCCAAGACCAAAAAAGAATCGAGGGTCATAAACGACGACGCCGAAGTCGGATCTGAGAACGAAGCGCCTGCAAACAAAAAGACCAAAGCTGGCATCAAGAAAGGGAGAAAAGCCAAAGGAGATGACGGTGATGGAGATTTCGAGAAAACTGACCAGCCAGTCAAGAAAAGCCGCAAACAGGTCAAGAAAGTCAAAGGTGAAGATGAGCCCGCTTTGCACGTCAAGGACGAGAGTGATCTCGATGCTCTTCCTCCGCTTGTAGCGAAGAAGACACGAGCTCCACGCAAAGCCGCAACAGCCAAGAAGATTAAGGACGAGGACACCGAGGCCGATGATATTGATACCGCTTCTGAGCTTGAGAAACCTCTTGGCGGCGTCAAGCTAGAGCAGACCTCGGAGCCTGAAGCTAAAGTCAGCGAGGACGCCCCAAAGTCCCAAAAAGGCCGCAAGAAAGCATTCAAGAAAGCTGTGGACGGTCCGGAGAACAAGAAAGATGTAAAGCTTAAGGTCAGAGTGCTAGTCGCCTACTTGATTGGTGAACAAGCTGACGAGGTATGATTAGGCAACCCCGGCTGCCCCACGGTCCAACGGAAGGGTGACTCGCTCACAGGCGGCCTAATTTCTGTCTAGGTCACCATTGTTCTCTGCTGATAGATCGAGATCGTCCAAAATCTTGACTATTTGCAAGGCGTTGGGGGCATGACGTAGATCTCGGAGCATTGCAAAGCTAGCAGCTACTACGTTCTGATCAGAGCTCTCATCCACCGACTCAAGAAGCTATATCATGGCATCCCTGGCTGCATTCAAAGAGCGTTAGATACCCATTTCTTCTGTGTTGTCAGCTTTATTCGTGGGCGTTAGAGCCGAAGAGTGTTGCTAAGCCTAGAATAGAACAGTTACATAGACATGTTGAGACCCAATTGCGCTTCGGTCGAAGACTATGTACTGTTCGTGACATCTAACCTTGCCTGGGACATCCTACCAGGAGACCATTCACCCTGAATCTTCTCAGGGCACTTCCCGGAGGAATCAGGCAAGCTGTTTGGAAAAGTGGCAGCACGCCTGAGGTGGATTCCATTGACGGTAAGAGGCCTACCTCTTGCACGCTGATTTATGAATGAAAGACCCCCAGTCAAACTGGATCTTGATCTATGTAAGTCCACACTTTTTCTCTACCTCAAAAGTTTTGTCCATCCACCCTTTACTGTTGGTGAGAGACCCTTCTTCTGCTTGTTGACTTGGGAAAGCCGTGAAGGAAAGCCGCAAGCTAGACAATGAATGGTAGTCATGGGATGAAGAGTGAAGTTTGATAACAAGTCGGATAGTGAATCAAACACCTAAAGACGGTGAAGCTAGAGACGGTGAAGCTAATGCAGACCATGAATTTAAAGATGATGAAGTTAAAGACGGTGAATTTAAAGATGGTGAAGTTATAGACGTTGGGATTTGAAGATGGTGAAGCTACAGACGGATAATAGTGAAGTTACAAACGGATGAATTTAAAGATGATGAAGTTACAGACGGTGAATTTAATTATGGTGAAGCTAAAGACGTTGAAGCTAATGGAGACGGTGAATTTAAAGATTGGTGAAGCTCAAGATGGTGAAGTTATAGACGGGTGAATTTAAAGATAATGAAGCTATAAACGGTGAATTTAAATATTGGTGAAGCTCAAGATGGTGAAGTTACAGACGAGTGAATTTAAAGATAATGAAGCTACAAACGGTGAATTTAAGGATAGTGAAGCTACAGACGGTGAAGCATAGCCATGATTTCGATAGACATTTTGCAACCTCTTCGTCCTCGACCTCTTTACTTCCAACCATCTTTCCTCAACCACCGACTACCATCTCCTCGGATTGATTTTCCTTAACTTCTATACGATCCAGCGAAGCTCATAGCAATATCCCTTACATACCGAGCGGCAGCATAATGCTAATCTATCTCGCTCGACTGGCAGCTTTCTAAAGCGTTTTGCCGAGCTGGTCTTCGTCTTCACGTCGCTGGCGTTTTCGGACTACCACGTCAGTTGGGCGTTTTCGACGAGGTGCCCTTATAAGAATCGACTTGCTCTCCACGGAATTGCACGTCAACAGTACACTTCTTACAGGATATTGCCCAGCGAATCTGCAGCTACAACAGTGTCATACTTCGCAATTACAGTTTGTTCCAAGGCATCCTACGCGAATCAAGGTCTGCTAGTTCCACATCCCTCGCGACTTCTGTATCTGGGTTTGCACCTCAACATGTGAGCATCCTAGAGCACGCCTAGCTGTAGCCGCAGAATTCTTCCGTGCTGCTCATACTGACTCCAAGATATTCCAGCTCTTCGTCATGGCAAATGGGACGAATCTTCGAGCAGCAAATCTCCAACCTTCCGCACTTCCCCAACTCCCTCTCGCTTCGGTGTGCCAAGACTTCGTCGACGGCTTTTGCCGCCGCGGAGATGAGTGCACCAAGAACCACGACATTTGTGCAATTCCCAATGAGACTTCTGAGTCTCCTGTGCTAGACTGCCCTCCAAATGTACTCTCCCTCGACGCTAGGGTTTCTCCGCGAAATAGCCTGCCATTTGATAAGGATGGTCCAGGCCACTTGTCAAGATATGGCCCGAGGCATGACAACGACCATGAAGACATCCAGCATATCAAGATCTTACCAACTACAGATGAGATACTGTCTCGGCGAAAACCTTATATTCCCGCAAAGGATCAGTCGGCTGAGCATCATCTTCCCTGTGGTCAGC
Source organism: Alectoria sarmentosa (assembly GCA_009733775.1). Lineage (NCBI taxonomy): Eukaryota > Fungi > Ascomycota > Lecanoromycetes > Lecanorales > Parmeliaceae > Alectoria > Alectoria sarmentosa. The sequence continues at coordinate 266,877 of WOGZ01000009.1, forward strand.
AGAGGCTCTTAGATGTTCAATTTCGCCAACTAAGATTCGACAACGTTGAACCTATCATAGATTCCTGCTATCACGCGAGTCAACAACTGACGCAACTAGTATCTACGCCTCAAGACTTGGACTATGATGACCGCATGAGTACTCCTAAGGGAGTGCGCTACTCACTCTTCCGCGACATCGCATTCGAGGAGCAAGTCATGAGCTTTAAGGATGGTATAACTTTTAGGGTCAGCTTTGCGTGCCCGAAAGCACTACGTGGTTTACGCTTAGGCCCGTCCAAGCATCTTGAGGAAGGAATGCTTGTTGCGCTCGTTGGACTTGACGAAGGGAACACTTTGTCTACGACTTTCATGGTTATCCAACAGCGCCAAACCACATTTGCCATGAGGCCGCGTACTGGCAACGACTTTAGAGGTCAGTCACCAGTACTCAGTGGCTATCGCGATTTTGCGGCTCATTGCTGATCACCGCTCCTTTTTATAGCTTCGGTTGTACTGTCACTTGCGGACACGAGCGATACTGATGCGGTGAGACGCTTGCTTTACAACTCAAAAGGCACTAAACAAGAAAGCTTTTCAATTGTCGAGCTACCAAACGTCTTGTACGTTGGATTTTACTGGACACTTAGAGACTTGCAGAAGAAGTCGGCAAGCGACAAGAGCTTGGCTTTCATCGCATCAATAGCTCCTTCCACTGCGGACTCGAGCCCGGAAGTCTCGATGCCCGAGTATGCTAACGTGGAAGATTTCGCTTTTCAGCTAAACTGCCTTCGCAAAAAGGGCAATGATACCGTCACGAGCTCTCTTACGCTAAGGCCAAAAGAAGTGATGTCAGATCATGAAGCCAAGGTCAGCGCCATCGAAGATCTGTGCCGGGAGACTACACTCGATCGCGGCCAAGCTACAGCTCTCTGCGAGAATCTCTGCCGAGGCTTCGCATTTACACAGGGTCCACCAGGGACAGGAAAAACGTGAGAATTATCTGGACTACCGCCCTTTACTCATCCGCTGACTTCACGTAGTTTTCTTGGTGTCGCTTTAACCAAAGTGCTCCTAGAATCGCGCGGCCACATATCACGAAGACCAATACTGGTAGTTTGCACGACTAACCACGCTCTTGATAGCTTCTTGAGAGACATTCAACAAGCAGGGGTGGCGAAGTTTGTCCGACTAGGCGGTAACAGTAAGGAAACTTGGACCAAAGCATTCAGCCTACGAGCAGCAGCACGTGGCCTTAAGAAGACCACTCTTGAGAAAAGCAGAGAGAGTCAGGCCCATCGTCAGGTCGAATGTCAGTGTCCACTACCTTTTTAATATGTTGAGGAAACTGATTTCGTAATTCGTAGGCTTAACGACGGAGGGTACATGTTGGTGCGAGTCCCTCAACGCAGACGTGCTGAGCTGGCCAGCGGTTCGAGAGCTTCTTAAATCAAGATATCCGGCAATCCTAGAACGCTTCGCTGGGCTCGAAAAAGTCGACTCGTCTCGACTTTCGGATATTCGATTAGCTCGCAAAGCGGGAGGTTTCGCCTTTGAGTTTTGGGGCACAGGAGGCGACATCAACGATCTTGACCGACTTCTAGAAAAGTTCAGCAGTATGCTCGGCAATCAGTACGAATTTCAAGATGACGCAGATGACGGCGATCTTCGAACAAAATACAGAGTGCTTGACAATATTGCACTGAACGCGGCAAATACAGCGTCTTCAAATCCTTCGTCCGGCTGCGACGTTTGGAAATTACCCCTGATAGAACGACAACGACTTCTCAACAAATGGAAAGAAGAGATTGATCCTCGGACCATACTTGACCGAACAGCTGAGATACATCGTCGCCATCAAGCTGCCGTCTCGAAACGGTATAAGGTATATCATGATATTCATGCCCGGTGTCTTCAAGATCGTAAGCACTTTTCCCAAAAATGCACCAGTCTTTAGCTGATTGCCTATGCTAGAGAATATTATTGCAATGACTATGACAGCCTGCGCTACGAACTCTTCTATGCTAAACCAATTGGACCTTCAGACTGTCATATGTGAAGAAGCTGGAGAGGTAATGGAGGCACAGACACTTTGCACTCTTTTCCCTTCTGTGAAGCACGCTATCTTCATCGGAGATCCATTGCAGCTCAGGTACGGTGCAGGGACCAGGGCGAAATACCATATCACACATTTGACTGACTTCGTACAGACCCCAGGTGAATGAGCCAGCTCTTTCGTTGGAGACAACTATTGGGGCCTCTTACCGTTTAGATGAATCCTTAATGGAGCGTATGATGGTACCATCAACACCTGGAGTACAACCTATAGCCTCATCTCGTCTGGACTTGCAGCGGCGCATGCATCCAGATATTGCCGATCTCATGCGTGTAACACTCTATCCATTTTTGCAGGTACGTGAATCGCCACAGCTTTGGTAAAGCTTCGTAGAGATAATTGACCACATAAATCGCAGGACCATGAGGTAGCGCGCGCTCGTGAGCCGGTTGCCGGCATGCTCGACCGAGTATGGTGGCTTGACCACGAAATGCCAGAGGACACTCCAAACCCCGGATCGTCGATGGCCAAATCATTCTCCAATGCTTACGAGGTTGAAATGGTAGTCGGTCTTGTGGAATACCTGATCAACAGTAATGAATATGACTATCAGGATATCACCATACTGACTCCCTACAATGGACAGCTTGCCGCTTTCACCCATCGCCTCAGCGGAACATGTTCCCTGTGGCTAAGTGACAAAGATCGGGAAAGCCTGTTACTGGAAGGGTTATTGGGGCCGGAGGAAGTTCCATTTGGGGCCAGAACAGATATAGGCCTCGCGAGTATGTTGAGACTGGCCACAATCGACAATTTTCAAGGAGAAGAATCCAAAGTTGTCATCCTCAGCACAGTGAGGAGCAACGTTGAGAGCCGGGTTGGGTTTCTCAAAACCACGAATCGCATCAACGTCGGCTGCAGCCGTGCAAAGAACGGCTTCTATATCGTTGGGAATGCGACATTGATGCGTGCCGTACCCATGTGGCGCCAGATCTCTCTAGATTTGCTCGCCAAGGGAAGAATCGGACCGGCTTTCCGTGCCTGCTGTTCAAGACATCCAAGTAAATATTATCACGTCAGGAGCCCGGAACAGTGGTACGAAGTCCCCAAATGTGAGGTTCCTTGTGGGTCGCAACTTCCTTGTGGACACAATTGTACCTTGAAATGCCATGCCCCAGCTCTCCACGATCGAATTGGCTGTCCTGAGCCTTGTCCAAAGCACCATGAGACTTGCGGCCACCAGTGTACCAAGACTTGCGGCGAGCCTTGTGGAGACTGCGATTTCGAGCTCTCTTCCGTTGCGCTATTATGCGGGCACGTCGCAGTGCAGACTTGCGGAGGAACCCAAGCAGATGAAAAGATTGTCTGTAATGCCCGATTGGAGCCCGTTCAATTGGCTTGTGGACATATACAACAGCCGGTATGCTCGACCAAAGATCAGCCCTTGAAATGCACAGAGATGTGCAATCAGCCCTTGAAGTGTGGACACTACTGCAGGGCCAACTGTCATACATGTACTGTCAACAAATCACACCCACAGTGTAGCTCACTCTGCCGCAAAGAGCTCAATTGTGGTCACAGTTGTGTTGGAACTTGTCACATCGGCAGCAGTTGTCCTCCTTGTCAGCTCCCTTGCAAAAGGTCTTGCGGCCATGGTAGCTGTTCACGACCATGCAGCCGCATATGTGACCCATGTGTCAGACCTTGTGACTGGCCAGCTGATTGTCCTCACAAAGGCTCTTGTACCATGATGTGCTGCCTACCTTGTAATCAGCTCCCTTGCAGTGAGCCCTGCACCAAGGTCTATCAACCATGTCGGCATCTATGTCCCAGCCTTTGCGGCGAGATGTGTCAAGCAGGATGTCCTGTGTGCAGATTCCGCGATCTTTCCCACAAAACGTACATGTTTCTTCCTTGCGGTCATCACTTCGAACTGGAATATCTGGACAGATACCTTGGTCTTTCTAACGTCTATATTCTCGATACCATTGGAAATATTCAGAAGATTGCCTGTGATACCCTGGACCAAGTGAAGAAGATGATTTCGGCCTGTCCGACTTGCGGAAAAAGCTGCAAGAATGTCCGGCGATATGCGCTTCATCATCATCTTGTGGCTTTGGAAGAGAACATCGACCGGATGCACACCAAATTCAGTAGGAAGATGAACATGTTCATGGAAAAATTGTACGACGGAAAGATAAGCTTGGACAAAAGCTTCAACGACTTTCGTGAGAGACTGCGGCCAGGACCCCTGGCAGGTAGAAGCAACGCCGATCTGGTTCGCCACCGCGGGAACAGATTAGCGGAAATTCAAAGCAGTATCACAGATTTCAAAGACCATGTCGTGCAGCTCTTCGAAGACGATATGGCTAAGCTTGCAGAATTTCTAGGTATCTCTCCTGTGTCTGCTGAACAACTCCCAGATATCAACCTGTGCTATCGACTCCGTTTCGAGGCGCTGGTCTTCAGAAGCAGACTGATCATGCTTGAAGAAGGTCATAGGATGTCAGGTGCTCTAAGAAGTATGAATGACGATTCAGAGCACACTACGGTCCTCATCCGAGGTCTGCAGTCATTGACGAGAGATGAGGCCAAAATAAAAATCAAAGCTTTGAACAGCATCATCACAGAATGCGAAACCAAGAACTTGAAGCGCCTTGAAGCCGAGGTTCGTTTGACACAAATGTGTTTCCACATTCTACTCAAAGACCTCGGTGCTGCTAGTAATTTGAGTGTGGAAGCTTCTTTGCGTCGGACACTCAGCCTTTGCCGGACCTATCCAGATACCGCAGGAATGCTCCTTATGACCTATAACGCAATTAAGTTGGTACTCAATGGTGAACGGCGTCACGGGAATCTGTACGCCCAAGGGTCAACGCGCATATGGTGGAATTGGCCAGCACATAAGGTTGGGAGCTTGAAAGTGTGCGTCCATGGCCATCAGTATTCGATGTCAACCTGGCCTAGCTGTCCTGAATGTGGACGGGAAGTACCATCCAGCCCAAAGCCTGAGCCCGTGGGCCCCGAGAAATTCCTGAAGGAGGACGCCTTCGTGGCTGCAATGCGGACACAGACCTTCAGTGCTGCATCATACCGAATATGATAAGGATTTGAGCATGGGGAGGAGGGCTATACGAAGCATAGGATGATACAGACATGGCGGAGGTAGATTGGAAAACAAAAGTACCGTTTCGTTTGTGATCGGGTGCGCACATAGAATAAGGTGGACATCGTCGCTCAGATTAGTATCAATCATAACCGATTATGATCATTTTTCCGAATTGGTACTACCTAGCAAGTAATAAAAGACGAAGTACAGAGCTTGATACCAACTCGCTATCGAACCTATCTTTGTGATTTCTCCATGTAGAAGAGTGGGGCGTGATCGAGGACAATAGACGGGCTCAACGGGATTGCGATTGTTTGTTGACGGTTGCCATGGCAACATTATCGCGAAGACTACTTAAGGTAAGGTACTTACTTAAGGTACCTTAGGTTGAATATAGTTAGCATACCATGGCGACGCCGCTTCAGTCAGCCGCCTGCATAGGTACATTGAGATTCAGGCAGCAAGAATGACAACGCCAGCGCATTTGCGCATTCAAAGCTGGACTTGGATAGGTTCCCGGTGCCGTATGATGTGCATGTGAACCAAGCTTCAAATGCATTGATCACTGATGAAGATGATTGGTGATTGGTAGGGGTACTAGTACTAATACTTGATCACATGACCCCCGCATCAGCCCGCCATGTAAAAACTACCCTGTGACCCTCCATCCTTCCTTTCCTTTCCTTTCCTTTCCTCACGCTTCTCTTCTCGAGCCGGCCGAACATACCACCACGAGCAATCTTCATAGATTCTCGTGCGCAGAGTCGCCTTGGGACCCTGTCCTTCCTAGTACCTTCTTTCGGGAAGAGAAGAGAGGCTTGTCCCGAGAGGCTTCCGGAGTCTCAACAATGCAAAGTGCGGGCGAAGCGTCACTTCAAGCCTAAACATCGCACTTGCATTCTCTCCTTCGTACAGCATCAGTCATTCTTTTCTCTCTTGTTGCAACATCCTGCCAATCCTCGGCAATTACAACCTTCGACCTTGATCAAGATGTTCAGCTCATTCCGTTCCAGGAATCGCGTGAGCAAGACGGTCAGGCCGATCAAGAGGTCGGTGGGTGAGCGTTCAAAGTTGAAGATGCAGCAGAAGCTAGACAGCCCGATGGCGGGGAGGTATGATAATGCGCCCCAACAGGCATTTGGATAAGAAGGCTGATGTAATCTCTGATGGCTCCAGTACCATGGTCAGCTCGATATGGTCAATCGTTGTTGGCCCTGACCTAAGGTTATTCGCTGCCTATGAGCATGCCCTTCTCAAATCGCCCTACTTCGCCAAGCGTCTCAGAGACCAGTTCTATGAGACCTCGTCGAAGAGGCTGAAGCTGCCTGATATGTACGTAAATAGTCGTATATCCCATGCTTTCAACAGCTTTCGATCAACTGATATCCCTACAGGCTGCCTGAGGTCTTCGCCTGCGTACTCGAATACCTGTACACGGACGACTACTACCCCCGCTTGTGTAAAAGCAAGCGTCACCATTCCTGGGAGCTCGAGGATGCCCAGGATACGCGCAACTCTGGTGGCCGCGGACGTGTGCCATCCACAATCTATCATCCTGAGGTGGACGGTAACTACTTGCTCACAGATACCGCCGTATATTGCGCTGCCGAAAAACTCGGTTTGGAGGAATTGAAGCGCCTTGCTCTTCTCAAGCAAGGCCTCCGATCTCGTGCACTAGACGATATCCTCATTCGATCAGCTCGGTGAGTTATAATTTCCGAGCCTTTTCTTCCTAATTCGTACTGCGTTTTGAGTTGCGAGACTTGTCTTAAAAGTGAAAGAAGTCCCGGGACCAGTCTCGCGACTCCGATATGATACCAAAAGAGACACTCTGACTCCGAAATCATTTAGGTACGCATATGCTAACACCCTGGACACGGATCGTCGCCTTCGCCCCTTTTTCATCCAGATGATCATTCAGGACCGTACGAGGTTCATTAGGAGTCCTACCATGCAGATGGAGATGGGTCTTGGTGGAAGTAAACTGTGAGCTCAATACTCGAAGGCTCAGACGGAAAATTGAGCTGATTTCATGTTCCTAGTTTTTTCGACCTCTTCGTTGCTTTGTGTTTACACACGGATGAGTTTGTGGAGAGGACCAACAAGTCTTCTCCTAGAACCATCTGAGTGCGTGAGCTGCCATTCAGCGCCGAGGCTCAAAGGAATTGAGGGAATTAAATTGAGGCAACAAACGAAAGGGAAATTTCCACTCTCCTACAGACTGCGGCCAGATTGAGAGGATCTCCCCTGGGGACAGCCGGCGAGCTTGGCGTTATCACAGCACCACTCTTTACTCCACTTCTTGTCAAATTCTTGAGGTCGGCCAACCGTTTGCGGTGATACGGTCTTCGGATCATGCACACCTTTTACTCGAATTTAATCAACCCTGCTCACGCCTTTCTTGCGAGCCTCCGCCTCCTACGGGATGAGGGAGCACAGATTAACGATTTACGCTATCACCGACATTCAAAACCCATTTCAACTTCCTCTACACGACATCTCCAATCTAAAGATGAGAGAAAACACATAGTCCTGCGGCTTCATCCGTGGGTTTTCTTTTGTATCAGTATCTCACCGCTAGGAGCGGCGGTGATTGGCGAGAGAATAGTCTGCATGGTAGCGATTAGCTGTTTGCTTCAACGACCTTCTTTGTGATGGGTTGAGGTTACTTGGCTGCTGTGGAGCAGTCGAAGTGGAGACTTTCTTCGGAAAGCCACCGTGGAAGCTGTCAAGTGGTCCTATTTGGCTTTCGAGCGGCTTGTGTGGTGAGAACATTCTATATGAAAAAGGAAATTTGGCCACCTCAGCCTCTGTGTTCTCATGGTCTGAAGTGATGCACTGCTTTTCTTATTGGAATCACTGACTATAGACACAGGAACAGAGCTCCCAAGCGACTGCTTAGGCGGCAAAGGCCACAATAAGCTATGTGAATCTGAATCCGAAGTCCCAAGGTATAGTCAGCCTGCCGAAGAGGCGACAACCGACCCTCCCGCCTCTTTCATCAAGACCGTGAATTTCGCAATAAATATGAGGTGTTTGCCCATTTTCTGACTGAGGAGATGATTGTTCGCTTGTCTCCAGCTCCTTGAGGCACTGGCTCGCGATGCGCCCTGTACCACTTTTGATGAGGCTGCTTCTTTTCTCCCTCCCATTCTTCTCTTTTGTTGACTGCGTTGCGTGCCACTGTCATCGGTCAGCTGCCTTACAGGCAGCCTCATCTTCGTCAGCGTTGGTCGGATCCCACCACGCACCTGAACTCGCCTCACCGTCCACGTACGCCTTGCAGCCCCGAACCCGGCGCGGCTACCACTCTTTCCTCTCCATTGGCTCCGGATGGAACCTCTACTACTCTTCGTGGGCTGGTTCCCTCCTCCCCATCCAGTAGGCTCTATCTGACCCCGAATTTCTTTGCTTGGACATCTTTAAGAGTCGTGAGATATTTTTCGAGATCCCCTACGCCATAAATCCATTCCGTCTGATAAGAGTGGTGCTGACTGGAGACCTTCATCAGGCCCGCCGCCTCCGCCCTAGGCCATCTTTATTCCACAATGCTCGTCAACTCGCAAACCATCTGGCTCGAAGGACCTTCTGGGAATGGCTTCACAGTGTCTTTCAAAAATCTCGTTATAATGTTTTATTGCAAGGAGCAGCCGATTGGGTGGAAGGTTGTGGAGAATTTTTCGAGGACATTGTTGGCGTTGACGCAGGAGGGTTGGACAGGCTGTTATAGGTTGATGCTCAGTCATGCGGAGTCAGGCGTGACCGTGGAGGTGAGCTTGCGACTTGTGGAGGAAGGATATGTTGACTGATGATGTATTCTATGGAATGTCTGCTGGCTGTGGTTTGTTTGGAAGGTCCTTGCCTGGGTGAGACCTTCCGTCTTTCTGTACCCCGAGGACATGGTCATCTATCCGCTCCTGCAACGGAGGACCAAGCTTGGCTGACATTTTTACTGCTTCAAAGGCAATGCCCAATCCAACTTCGTCCCGTATTCCTGTCAAGAGCGCCTTTGCAAATTCTGGCCGATAAGACCCCATGTTGCATGCCAGATAGGTCTTCGGCCTTTGGAGTTTCGCGTTCGGTCATTCGGCACGAAGTATGTTCAAAGAAAAGAACAGAGACCTTCCCTGTCAGGTTTCGGTTTTTCGTCTCGATGCATGATGAGGAATCTTGAGGAATCACTCGGCTTTTGGTGGATGTCTAAGACGTTGGAAGCAACTTTGTCTATACCTGTGCTACATGTAAGATCATTTCGACTTGTATTCGCCCGTCGCAGAGGAGTAAGGATTGATTGATAGCTAATAACCGTCTTATTTCCCATTGGCTCGGTCTTGCATTCGTTTCTTAAGTCCACAGGTCAGTCAGCCCTAACTTCCCGCTTTCTTTGGGGATCCAATCATGTCGATCGAGCCGAACCACCACTTGAGTTAAGTCCGTGCCTGCTTTGGCCAGTCTTGCAATAACGCCGACATCTTCTTCCTGTCCTTTTGCGAGTCCATGAATGTATATATAGGGACGAGATATGGACATTCCCCCACACACACACACTCTCTCTCTTGCACTCTTGGTGTCAAAAGTCCTCTTTTGGAGCCTACTATTGCATTTTCAACCATAGCAGCAGATCGACCACCAGAACAAGATGGCTTCTCTTCAATCGATAACCCTCCATGGTCACCGTAAGTCACTCTCTACTCTCACACTGCTCACGATTCTGGGCTTTGCTGACCCTTCCTAGCCGGACCCAACCCGTGGAAGGTAAGCCTCCTCCTGGATGAGCTCAACGTGCCCTATACGACCAAGATCTACACGACTCCCGAGCTGAAACAGCCGGCCTTCCTCGCGCTGAACCGCAATGGCATGGCGCCCGTCATTGAGGATCCTAACGAGGGTCTCCTGCTCGCCGAGGTAGGCGTTGATGGCCTTGACCGTACCCAAGTAGCTGCTAACCTCACAGTCTGGTGCCATCATGGACTACATCATCGACCGATACGACACCGAGAAGCGCATCACCTTCACCACCCTGCCAGAGCAATACCACATGAAACAATGGCTCCAATTCCAAACCACCACGCAAGGACCGGTCCTGCAAGGCGTCTTTCACTGGTCCTTTGTCGAGTCCAACCCTGAGGCCCATGCTAGCTATGTCAAACATCTGCGTCGAGTCTTACAGGTTCTGAATGACGAACTCGCTGGCAAAGATTGGCTCGTCGGCGGCAAGTGCTCTGCTGCGGACTTGAGTTATGTCCCTTTCCACTCTAAATTGGAATTCATCATGAGGGACGCAGCGCCTGATGTGGAGAAGGATTTCCCGAATGTCGATGCTTGGTATAAGCGGATGCTAGAACGGGATACGGTGCAGAAGATGCTAACGGATCGGGACGAGGCGACAAAGAAGCTCAGCTTTCCGGGGAAGAAGTAGGGACCAGTCAGCGACTGATGGTTATGCTTGGCGGTGAGACATATCAGTATGGCTGAAGTTCGCTCAAAAGGTGGTGGAAGATGGTGGACTGTCTGTGGATGGGAGTCTACGTTACTGTACATTCCCACTTGGTATGAGTAGAAACGAATTATATTCAAGCTCAAAGCCCAAGAGTGTTACTTGGCAGCGGGCACTGGCCTCCTAGATTCAGCTCCAGACGGAGCCACTGCACTGCATCAGCATCGAGGCTGAAGTTCAGTATCGCCAGTGACTTTCCGCCGCTCTGGCGGAAACGCCTCCGTCTACGGGGCAACATCAACGCCAAGAATCCCGTGGGTGAGACGGTGTGGACTACATATCTTGCAGGTGACCGTCCTTTTCCCGCTTCGGCATTTTCCATGTTGACAGCTCTGACCTGTCTTTTTTTTTTGGAGAAAGCGCATGTGAAGGGATGTAACAATGATGGGAGTGGCATCACATATTGCAGCGAAATAGGGGGGGAGGGAGGGAGAGAGAGAGCTATACCGAGGGATGAAGGGCATGAAAAACGCTTGTTCGAATTCTTGATGTCCAAAGGATTGGAACTACAGGAGGAGGATAAAGGGAGGTAGTCAGCGTTGGATGTAGCTGCTGCATGTAAGGAATGAGAACTTCTGGGGTCGTTCCAGCACAGGAAGGCCGGAGGCGCTGGACATGCACAAAGTTCGAGTCAATGGTCACGTTGGTCCTGCGTCAGGTATTGAGATTGCTTGAGGGGATGCTTGAGACCCTTCACGTGAGCAGGTGGAGGACACACGCATTCAGAAACCGGCATGCGTCGTAGGAACTGGGACTACAAATGAATCACTGCGAGAATATTCTGTTAGCGTCACTTACTTGATGAATTTCTTCTGCTCGCCCAGGCAGATGGCACATTTCCTTGCAATGTTGCCGCCATGGACGGTTATCTGCATGGCAAATTGAGCTAGCATCTGGTGATCCGGGACAGGCATCCGCGACGCTCAAATGCTGCAATAGCAGTCGGTGAGATAGATGAGCTCTGATTCGATCACCGATGGTCAAAATGTGGTCCACGGATGTGCGGAGTCATGTAGCAACCATGACTGGAATCTTTTTTGGTCACTTCAGGTTTCCATCAGCTGGATTCTCCAATCCAGCCTCACCTCCACTCTGATGCCGGTATAAATTTGCTCCTGTTGCCTGTGGGAACCTCAGTTCGCGATCTGATTGGCTGTTGCCTGATGCGGAGATTCACCGCTTGAAATCTGATAATTTTTGACGTTACGTCAACAGCAGGTATAAAACCACTTCACACTTCACATTTTTCATCTTCTTCCCATCATTATTACCTTTCAATACAAGAACTCCAGAATCAAATCACCTCACGAAGAATAAAAACCCCTCATATCTCAGACCTCCATTCAATCACCATGTCTTCATCCGGTAACACCAACCCCGGCAACTTTGCCAACCGACCCAAGGAGGAAGTCATTGAGATCGCGAAGAAAGGAGGTCAGGCGAGCCACGGAAGCCACGGAGGTGGCTCTACAAACAAGGAGGCTGAGACAGCCGGCAACACCAACCCCGGCAATTTCGCCAACCGTCCCAAGGACGAAGTCTCTGAGATTGCCAAGAAGGGAGGACAGGCCAGTCACAGCGGCGGGTTCGCGGGCATGGATCCGGAGAAGCAGGTAACCGTCCACGACCCGGCTCTTGAGCAGTCAGCTGAAGTGAAGCTGACAATTGCTGTAGAAGAAAATTGCATCCATGGGGGGTCAGGCATCGAGCGGATCATTTGAAAAAGGCAGTGAAGCAGCCAAAGAGGCTGGGAAGAAGGGCGGATCTTCTTCTTGAAGGTTGAATCGGAGGCCAAGAAGGGTGTGGATGGATAGACAGCTTGAAGGATGGAGCACGGAATGAGCAGCTCGCATCAGGGTTCATGGGCACTGTCTTTACAGACTATCAGCCGAGAGATAGCCAGGAGATCGAAGACGATGAATGAGCATTGATTCGGCCTAGTGATGTGCAGTTCTGACTTTGTAGAACACTCTACGTACTTGCTTGCCATACGTGGATCAATGTTGTGGCTGCTTAGGCCTGTTCTGATGATGATGATGATGATGCAATTGCATGGCAACTTTCTGCTCGTTCCGTCACCGACATGATGCCAAACCTGCAAATGCCCAACCCGAAAGCCAGTGAGTACTACAGTAGCATAAGATAACAAACCCCTCGCCCATTTCCCTCTCCGAGTAGACCAATCAAAATGATGCTGTATGCAATAGCTAATGACCGCTTGACAGACCCTCAGACCCACTATTGACTATTGGCATCTGCTTGACGGGATAGTCAGGGACAAGCGCAATGGCTAAGTCGTTTATGATGATCGATGATGCCTTCCGGGCGGCAGGTAAGAATGTAAAAGCTGAAAAAGGATAGCCGGGAACAAGGGTCGGGGCCATTATGGAGCCGGACGCTCTAACATATCAGCCAGGGTTCGCTTTAGGGCCATCGGGGGTATCATAGTCCGATTCATGATATCATGATGTTGAGATCATCCTAATCTGCCATGTCGTCAGTGGCATACGTGGCTTGTCCAAAGATTCAAGGCAGTACAAGAGCAACCCTTTACCATTCAAGTTCAATGTCCTTAACATACTCGACATTTGACGATTCATCTCCATCCAAGTTCGATATATATACAATTGCCTTCCCCAGCGACGAAACTTTACCATGTCTTCAGTCGACGCCAAGAACGACATGACCGGTAACGACGCCCCCGGAGGAGATCCTGTGGACAACGATTACAAGAGCCGCACCGGCCAGCACCATATTCCCGTCCAAAGTGACGAAACACCCGTTTCAGATCCAATCGATCCTGCCACTGCCGACTCTGATGAGACCTTGGGTATGCGAGTTTCCTCCTTATCCGCGTTCCTCAGTGGGTTTTTTCTTAGGTGGATATACTAATGCAGTCGTAGCCAAGGATGACAGTGATGCAATTGACCAGAGCAACATCATTGGAGGGCGTACTCGCGGAGCAAAGCCTAGTGGAGGATACACCGAGCCGGGTGACGAGGAGGGCTTGCCTGGAGCAGAGGATGGGACTTCATCAACTCGCTAAATGTATGACGAGGAGCCGTGGTACAAGCACCGCAGGTTGACAGTGGGTGCTGTGTTTGGAAGCTATTGTATAACATCATAGTTTTCCCATGACTGCCAACATCTACATAGCAATGAAGTCGTTCTGTAAAATGTGGTGCCAATTACAGGCGTCCGGGCCCTACCATTCTGTTGTTAAGTCACTTGGAGAAACATGATATGAATTGACCGTGGTACTATACACTGTGGTTGACGCTCGTCTTACTCCACTCCCAAGGTCGTGTTTCAGCGTTATTCAAATATGATTTGGCATGACAATATCTTGGCGTACACGTTTGATGCGTAAGGCAGACCTCTTTCGGACCATTACTGTCGTCAATGATGGTTCGAGCCTGCAGCAGGAGTCTTAATGACCTGCGAAAGATCCGGGCGCTCAAAGTTGAAGCTTGCAGTTTCGGGTGCAAGCCCCTGTCGTGTTGACTCGTCTCAGCCAATCATGGCTGACCCGTAGCTTGTCTCCCCAAAATACGCGCCGAGAAAGCTGCATTAGCTCCATTCGAGCACACACTTTCTCCAGTCAGCACCGACATGGTGAAGGGAGAGACGCAATTAATAGGTCTCGCTTCCTTGGCACCCTTCAAGAACAGCTTTACAGTACACCTTTGCCGCCCTGAAGATGATCCCCTCTGCCTATGCTGGCCATATCCCGCAAAAGGGCCAAGTGGGTATATGTCTCGATTGTATCTGTCAAGATTTCCACCTCGTCTCCTCGTTTGAAGCCTGCGCTGTGCGACGCAGACACTTCCAGCAGATTCCTTGTTGCTTTTCCTTCTTTCTCTATTGTCATTTCTTCGCGCGTCGCTTGCAGCCTCGTATAGATTTTCCTCTGATCGCTTTTTGACCAAGTCCATGACCTGCCTGATCAATACTCACCTAATCTGCCCTGATGGCTTCGGAAAGGGCTTTACAAATGTTCCCAACCATGTCATCGTTGAGGCGCCCAGTGCACAAGGGTAGCGTGATATATACCAGAAAGCTGTCGGCGGGCTTGCCGGAATTCGACATGCTCCGCCCATCGGGCAAGGCGAACGGTTTCGTGATACAAATCACAGAAGCGCCGCCTCCTCCTCCTGGACCTCCTACCACTATTCAAGAGACGCAGGATACTGCAGAACAAGGCCTACGGCAGAAACCACAACCACCACCCCTTGCCATACCTCCCAAAGCCTATATCTGTGACGATCAAAGACCTACTACACCTCCAAATCCTCTGACACCGACCTCTCGAGGCAGCCGAGCCGCTTCACCTGCTCAAGTGCATTTGCCACAATCCAGTACGAACACCCCAGTACTCGTCCGCAGTAACAGCGGCACTACGCCGGTAATGCGCTCAATGTTCCCTCGCTACGACCCTACCATACCATTAACACAACAGCAATATCGACCTGATGTAGAGGGGGTGCCTGGACCAGCGAGTGCTATGGCTCTGGCAGGGACTTCTTCCTATCATGCGCCCTCTTACTCACAGCAAGCAAACAACCGTCCGAGTTCGGCGTACCTACAACTAGGAAGGGAAAGACATGAAGCTGCAGACGTCAAGGAATCGCCCTTTCGATCAGCAGATAATGCCGAATACGAGACGACGCTCTCCAGTCCTGAAGAGCTACTAGATTTGTGGGACATTGCCAACGGGCAGACTGCCTCAGAAGGAGCCGCTGATACATACACTTTCGAGCTCAGCTGGTGAGTGGATATTCTCCAATTGAATCTTAAGCACTTGCTAACAAGCGATTAGCGATGATTTGACCGTCGGCCGAGAAGTAATCACCTTCAATGCATCCACCTCCGACCCCATCTACACCTTGGAAGCCTCCCACTCCAACATTACCATCTCCCGCATCCATCCTGGAAACCGCAACCCAACCATCCAAATCACTACTTCCACACTCGAAAATCCCACATCAGCCGACCCCCTCGTCACTTGCATCTTCCCCAAATTAGCAGGTCTAATGGCCCTCGACCACTCCTCCAACGTAGCAGTCGCCCACAGACTCGACCGCAAAGCGAGCGCCGACCTGCAATCCGAAGCCATCAGCAGGGCTCAAGAGCGGGAAGCCAGCATGCTGCTCTGGGACAGCGATAGCGATAAATACTGCCTCATGCATCCGACTCTGCTCGATTCTGCGGCTACGACGCTTCCGATCGAGATCACACCCAACCCTTCGAATCCGCAAAAGATCACAATATTCGCTCCAGAGACCAACACGCCTCTTCTCACACTCTCCCTCCAATCATTGGCATTGACCGTCTACACCCCCGCAATAGCGGCCCTACCATCCCTCTACCTTCTCGATACCCTAATGTCAACCCTTCTCACACTTCTCCTCCATCTTCACCGCTCCTGCGCTACCCCAACCCCTTCTCAACCCATCTCCACATCCCCTCACACACCACTCTTTCCCCCACCACCAATCCTCGCATACAACTCTCCCCGCTCATCCCTCGGAAACAAAAGATCCACATCCCGCTTCTCGGTCTTCAGATCTACAAAGTTGGTGAAATCGAACCGCTCCTTGCCCTCCGCCTCAGCCTACGAGCAAGATATCGAACTGCAATCTCAACCTTCACGTGCCAAAAATTCAGAAGAACTGGGCCGGAAGCATCTGCCACCGAAGCAGATCTTCTCCACGGATGACGAGAGTTTGCCGAAGACGACACGGGCGGTGTTGAAGTTGCTGTATTGGGCTTTTGAGGTGCTGTTTTGGTTCATGGGCGTGGTGGTGCATTTGCTCGCTGCTGGGGTGGTGGGGGCGGGGAAGCTGATGACGAAGCTGTAAATCACCGATGTTCCGTTTGGAGTCAAGAGTGGGATAATAGATAATGATTGGGGCGTTTGCTGAATCCTGCTCGTCTTGAGCTGCAACAGCCATCAGAAAGGGGCCCGGTCCCCATACTCAGCGTTGTTTGCAGACGGGGTCCACTAATGTGCAACTCTCCTGGGCAACCTAGCCTTATTTTTCTCTTCAGTTGTAGCTCGTAAACATGTGGATCCGTAACAAACAAAGGGGACCTTGCCCCCAACACGAGGGTTCCATATATACGCTCATCGTTCAGCGAGCCCAAGTGTTTGGAGATAATTCCCCGTCCCGGCAGGAAAAATGGGAGTTGAGAACGTGCATTGGTGCCGCAGCAGGATTTGAAAATATTTAAATGTAACGAACGAATGGTTTCCAGCCCAAACATGCAGCCGAATGAACAGAGCCTCTCCTTTCGAGTCTTTCAGTCCTATCTATTTTTAACATGCAAGCCAAAGGCTCCTCTCCTTGTGTACTCAGAAATGCTAGCAGCAGATGCTCAAACGTCCAATCCAATCATCGCTCTCCAATGAAAATGTGTCCGCTTGAAGAATTGGCGTAATGCTGGGCCCCCATCTGATTGTCAACGTGCAATGCAAGCTCTGAACCCACAGACTCTCGCCGACCGTATCTTCAAAACGCTTCAAAAAGGTCCGACTGTTTCCGCACCAGTCGCACCCAATCTTCCTCTGTCTGCTCCTCGTCAGACTGACGAAGTGCTGTTTTGAGCATTTCCACCTCTGTCTGATCGATTGCCTCCTCAGTTTTCTCCTCCTTGTTGGTTTGTTCGCCTGAGCCCTCCTTGTTCTCTTCAACCACGCTTCCCGACTTTTTGGCGGGTTCGACTTTGGTTTCGTTGTTCGTCTCGTCAACTTCCCCTTCCTTGTGGCTCTCAATCTCACCCAATCTTCCCTCTTGTTCCTTTCCTTCGGCTTTTCCTCCTCCCTTCATGTCAGCTAACACCTGTTCTTCCCCCTCCTTTTTCACACCCTCCTCCATCTTAATCTTACCGTGCTGCCCGCCCAGCTTCCTATACACTCCTTTTGCCAAGTCCTCGTTCGCGCTCATAACTTCTATCATCCTCTCAGTCTCCGCGTGGACGAGGTTCCAGAAGTGGTCCGCAACGTGCTGCGTCAGGTATTGACGAATTTGCGGAGTGCCAATCTCAAAAATCGATTCAATCACGATCAAGATCTCGAGAGCCTGATAGTGAGGTGCCAGGGCTTTGAGTTTGCGGAAGGCGAGATCCTGAAGCCCGGGCATCTCGAGCATTAGTGCTACCTGGTAAATTGTCCCGCAGCGAACTACCTGGTAACGAAGCATCTCAGGATTGAGATCACCTTCAAGACGGACGTGTACGGTACCATCATCCAAAATGTTTGGGCGGTACTCGCGGCGATCAATGTATTCGCCAATTGGCTGGAAGTCGTTGGCGTTCAGGGAGGATAGCATGGGCGACATTATGTAACAGCCATTTTCGGGATGATGCATGAGAAGCTTCGACAGAAGCGGGCTCGCATCCAAGCCGCTGCGTCTGACCTTAAACATCTTGTGTGGGTTATCAACGTATATGATGACCGTGTTTGAGCTGGAAGAGAAAGTTGTTAGCATCCAAGACGGTCCCAGTCCAGACTGCCATAGACTTACTCGTTGGCATCAGCCTTCTTGTTGGTCGATTGAAATGGTGTTCCGTGACGTGTAGAGGAAGGCGTAGGAGTCGCAAGCTTGCCAGTGCCGGCTCTCAACGGTGTCGAAGGCCTCATCGAGAAACGTCCAGAGAGATCGAGCTTGTTTCTCTTGGTCGAGTGAGAAGATGCAGAGTACGGCGGGTCTGGATCATTATACAAAGCATCCATTTCCTCATAAGAAACTGAATTATTGAATTCTCGCTTGATCTTTGGCCCAGCGGTGTTTTCTTTGGGAATGAAGAGGTCATCCGCTTCTTCGTCGTCTAATTCCTCGTCGCGGTAGCCAGGAGGATATTTAAATTTTGGTGTGCCTTTGCGCTTGCGACCTTCGGGCTTTGTTTCGGATGTCAAGTTCTCTTTCTTGACCCCCACAGGCGTGGTTTCGTCCAGACGTTTTGCGTGGAGTCTTGCTTTCCAGTGATCGAGGTATTTCCATTCGAAAATCCGGTCCCCTTTGTATTGGCCAATGTACTCCATCCAAGCTTTCGCAAGCAAAGGGTTTTTAGTAGAATCTCGAATGGCTCGGCCCATGTCAATGTCAATTGGCTCGAGCTCTTTCAAGGGAGCCCACACGCTGGTGGAGAGAGTTAGTCGATCGACGTCAGGCAGCCAGCCACAAGACGACTTACAATCTCAATGTCCCCAGGTAGATAGCTGGGAAGCGTCTATCACTGATCGAAAAGCCGCCTGCCTTGTAATCTTTCCCCCAATTGCCGTCTGCCTGTCGTGCACTCCCTGGTCGTGGCAAACGTGTGAAGAAGGTCTGAATGATCTCTTCGTCGCAGATCACGATGGGCCAGTCTTCTCCATCTTGCTTGATAGACAGGTAGTCTCCTTCCTTTGGCTCATTGATCTCAATTTGTACGTTTGTATGGCCGAATGGCGTCCTAACAGAGGACAGTCTACCTCCGAAGTGAGCCATTGAGGGCGGAGTGATAAAAGACGACGGGATTGACAATCTGGAACTCAAGTGAATCGAAGCTGTCAAGGTACGAACTGGTTTCTGGTGACTCGTGAGAGCAAGAAGGTTTGAGAGGGCGAAAATCAGAATGCTAACTCCCAATAGATCATCGACGAATCTTCAAGAGAGACTTTGTGGTGTGAAAAGCAGGACGAATGCTGACTTAAGGAGGCGAGAGGTTGGAAGCGACACAAGCATCAAATCCGCAAGGGGAATGAAGTGAAGTGAATAAGACGCTCTGAAGGCATCAAGTACTGGGACTGTTGAATTGTAGACAAGAGTACAGTAAGTCAATGAGTGAAGAGAAGATCGAAGCTTATGCAAGCAACGCTATGGGAAGGTAGATGAGAGGAAGAGGGCCACGATTTTGTGATTGAGGATTGACAGTGAACGAAGCTCTCAATGGTATTTGAGAGAGTCAAATAGAATGGATATGTCAAAGTCTTCAGCCAAAGGTTTATTCTGCAGGAACTTCGTCTCATTTGCGGTCAGCTATTTTCGCAGTAGTGAATGGATGTTGTCAGAGTGGATGGCTTACAAGCTCGAGAAATGCAATGCGTGGGTTGCGGAAAACCTAGCAATGGACTGTAAAGTTTGGAAATCGAGCGATGTCAATCATCCGCAGTAGGGAATCTGCCTGATTGACCGTCGACTTAAGAGTGGCAGACATGGATACCAAAAGTCTGGCAGTGGAACTTAACGCTACTCTCAGTTGTACGTGAAGGACTGGGACCCTAGTGTTCTCAACGTCCTGAAAGATCGTATTCCGCCTTCCAGACCACGATCTCACGCAGTGCGTGCAGTCCACGCTGGGCAAGTAACACAGCGACCGCCGTTGACAAGATGACGATATCGGTAGTAGCAATGCCTCTCCAGCCGGCATAATCGGGGTCAAAGTACTTGTACACAAACTCGCCGGTGATGAAACGGCCAAGGACCGTCCACATCCCGTATAAGAGGTAGATAGCGATGACACCGGCAACCTGCGTGGCGAGATCTTAGAATCCTCAGACTTGTGTTTCTTTGGTACGAGAGGCTAAGTACCTTCTGCTTTCGGACGCTGCTCAGGACCATAATCTCCACAAAGGCGGTTACGGAGTTGAGCACAGTGATACTGATGACTACAAAGCGGCGAAGAGCCGCGTCGTTGCTCCCTTGGTCAAGGAGAGATTCGGAAGGATATAGCACGAGCCAATAGATGATGCTGACCACAAAGGGAAATGTGACAGATGCAGCGTAGAAGGTCGAGAATACGAAGCATCTCTTAGAATTAGAGTCAGTCGACGTTAGGACCGAGAGACCGACTTGTATTGGGGCTAGAAACCTCTCCTCGGCTTGCTCCTTTGGAGGCAATCGACCATAAGGTGCCAAAAAATGTTGCAGTGTCCATGACTGTTGGAGAGATTAATGGAATGGTGCAACACAAAGGCGAGACACCCACCGTTGTGGTCCAGTAGTAGAAAATCTGGATCACGAGGGTGACATTGCTAGCTTCGAACACCATCTGCAATCCTCTCTGGATATAATTGACTCCATAAAGGATGTCTAGAGTAAGAACGATAGACAGGAACGTTGCAACGATTACTCGAACAGTCAAAAGTGCCTTATGACCAAGAAAAGGCCATTGTGAATGACACACACAGAGAAAGAATGGAAGATCGTGGGGAGGCCTGTCTATTCGAGGAAGCAGAGGAGTAGTCTCTGCCATCATTTTCGATCGTAATAGAGCTTCCCTGGCGGTACAGTCTCGGAAGCTGTGGCTGCAGATGTCAAATAAAGAAGCTAGGAAACAAGAATGATCACAAGGTAGAAGGATGGAGAAGCTGCTCGATGGAAAGGTGGTCGGAAGGATGTTAGCGTAACAGAAGCATGGTTACGCGTCGTCCCAGACCAAAGAAAGGTAATGACTGCAATGCAGCAAGTACGTCGCTTCCTCCAGGTGGAAGGAGCAATCTGCACGGTGAAGATTGCTCGAACGTATCTCCGTCTTACATGCATCTTCTTGGTATCTTCGTCTTAGTTTCGTCTGACTCTGCTTCAACACCATATTCACTGGCCTATAAAGCGGTATTGAAGCGGTTGTCTGGATAAAAATTGGTGTCATTCTGTAGACCAGATGTAGCAAACTCGTGTTGTCAGAGTGTGTAAGAGTCGAAAACGAGAGAGAACGGCAAGACGAGGTATTGGCTTGGCGCCAAGAACTTTCAGCCTTGCTGGGCAAGCTCCTGCAACGTTTCCAAAGCTCTAGAGAAGAGTTGAGCTTTATCACTCTGAAGACATTGGCAGAAGTATCACCGCTACGACAATGGCTCTCTCATAAAACTAGCCCAACAGCTCCAGCTCTAGGCCAGCCGAATTTCCTCGCGTTTCTCCCAGTCCTCTCTCCAACCGCTGCAATGCTCGGCGGCCTCCAACCCCGTCAACTCCTCACTCAGCTCCTCAACTTCGCTCTGGTCCTTTCAACAGCATTCATGCTATGGAAGGGCCTCTCCGTCGCCACAGACTCTCCGTCTCCCATCGTCGTTGTTCTTTCTGGTAGCATGGAGCCTGCATTTCAAAGAGGAGATCTCTTATTTCTATGGAACCGAGGGCAAAATACGCAGGTTGGGGAGATCGTGGTCTATAACGTGAAGGGCAAGGACATACCAATTGTGCATAGAGTGGTGAGGAGATATGGTGGAGGGTGAGTTGAAGGTGGTTCCAGGAGACTCGAAGGGAAGACTGATCGTATACAGGGATGAACCATTGCAGTTACTTACGAAAGGAGACAACAATTTGGCGGATGATACAGAGCTTTATGCAAGGGGCCAGAATTATTTGACCAGGTCTACAGACATCATTGGAAGCGTGGTTGGCTATGTACCTTTTGTGGGATACGTGACAATATTACTGTCGGAGCATCCTTGGTTGAAGACGGTATTGCTGGGACTTATGGGAGTCATGGTCGTTTTGCAAAGGGAATAAGTCTTAAAACTCGAATTGCGTTGAGAATTAATTCCAGGAAATCCTCCCGGCTTTTCTTCACCAAGGCTTGTACAGTGCTCCTTGCTTGTCTTTACGATTCTTCTGTATGTGCTCACGTGAACCTCCAACAACGAACAAGAATAGACGGCGCAAGCGTCAAAGACATATCCGCTGTCATCCACTTTGGACCGCATGCCATTCACACTCCTGCTGTAGACGTTCCATACCACGTGCTCCTGCAAACCTTTCACCAAGCTGATTTGTTTCCGATTGTCCCATTCTGCCTGGATCTCTAATACCAGCTTCGTGCCACATCATGTTGCGAGCTTGATCTGGAAACAGCGCTTTCTAATGCCAGAGTTCCACTCGTTTGAGACGATCGGAATGTCTTCAATGGCGTGTGCTTTGTATGTATCTTGGATCCGAAACGTGCAGCGACGGCGCAACTCAGCTATGATGGTGTTGATTGCGGGCGTGTAATTGTCAGCTCGAAACCCGTGGATTTTGAGGACAGTTTTCACCCTCTTGATGAGCGGCGTATGGACATTGCGAAGGAATGCAGAGATACAGCGGGCTTGGTCAAAGATAAAGAGTCCTCGTATTCTCGCGTGACGCCAATTCGATGTGGCACGCAGCTTGAAGACGCAGTCGCCGTAAAGGGGTGGTAGGATTTCCTCCATCATTCGACGATTTACCTGAAAAAGACGCATGCAGCTAGTCGCCATGCTCGCATTCAGTGGCCCAATGACAGGATGCTGCGGAAGTGGCAAGCAGCGATACACCATAACACTCAGCTCCGGCAGCAATTTCTTAAGGACACTGACCGCTAAGCATGCCTCACAACGTTGTTGTATCCATTCATTCATTTGGGAGACAAAGCAACAGGGTCTGGGAGATGGCCCAATTCTGACACGAAGATGGTAATCTCGAGTCCTAGGAGCCCGCGGAGAGTAATGGCGAAAGACAGAGTTGACACACCTCTGTTAGGACACTTGACCTCTGGTGCTGACTCAACCTCTAAGTCAAGATTCTTGATATTTCTTGTAGGGTTCGTGGCTAATCTTGCTAGCATCTGGAAGAATGTGTCGGCGAACTCTGCTCTAGTCGTCCACTCGAGAACACAGCGAACCTTCCCGATGTAGCCAATATCTGCTGATAGAATGGACATCAGGAACTCTGAGGCGAGCTGACTGCCACAAGAGTACTGCCCGCTTCGGATGCTGGAGACCGAACGAATGGGTTCGACAAGGCGATGCCATGGCACGGGAGAGAGAGAGAGGGAGAGAGAGATCCAATCGCAACTGCGGACAGAATGTGTGGACCTAGTGTGCTGACGAAGTTCTGAAGATTGCCGGTTTTGACTTGGCATGAACGGGTTTGATGAGGAATCTTCCGCTGAAGTAAACACAGCGGGTCAAGTAGTAAAAGGTGGAAGCGCATACAGAACCTCGTCGTGTCCTCGCAAGCAAAACAAATACTGTAGGCAAATTTAAGTCAAGTGAAAGTATATCTACTATTGGATTCTACCTCTTTCAACAACTGTTGATTGCTGGCACAGACTACCAAATAGAGAGACAGGAGCCATCTAGTGATTCTTTAACCATTGTGAAGTTGACTCTGTGACATTGCATGTTTCACAGCATCGAAAAGCAAGCTTCCCTTTTGCTGACAAGTAACAATGACCCAAAACTTTGAAACATTCTAGTCATTTGTATTCTGAGTCCGCTCAAGTATGGCGATAACGTGCAAAACCATGGACAACGTGGGCGAGCTGGCAATTTCTCGTCATTTATGAGAACAAAGGAGCCTACTTAGTGTTTTCTATCTTGATGACATTATAAATAGCTGCCGAGCAACGCACAGCAGAGAGAAGTAGAGTAAAGATCGTTTCCTCACTCGCCTCACAGGAGATAGGCTCATACTTTAGGGTACCTCTCCGCTAGTCGAGCCGGCGCTTAATTAGCGTATTTTCTGGCTCAAGTTCCTGGCTTAGAAGCCTCTTCAGTGAAACACTCATAAATATGCGCGACATTTGTAGACAATGAATCCGGTGAATGTGATAATTACTTTAGGGACAGACGTTGGAGCATCTTCGTTGCTTCCCACCTGAAAGACCCAAATCTCTCGACAAGGTGTCTACATCAACAGCGACCTGCTCAAGTCATCATTCTACGGTCCAACAACAGCCATGGCAACAGCACAGAGGCGTATTACGAAAGTCAGTCTGGCTGAGGATATGCACTTGAGCAAGCTAACATCTTACCTTAGGAGTATGCCGACATTCAGAAAAAGCCTCTTGATGGCATGAGGATCAGTCTGCCCTCCGAGGCAGACATACACCAGTGGCAGATACTCATTGACGGTCCGAAAGGTTCGCCTTATGAAGTATGTCGCCTGCTTGCCCAGTTCCCGACTTACTACCGCTCAGCCTAGGAAAGGTTTCCTGACAATCCACAGGGCGGAGTCTTCAACCTGCATCTCAGCCTTCCCACCGAGTACCCTTTCAAGCCTCCTACCCTGAGCTTCAAGACAAAGATCTATCATCCAAACGTCACCAACGATGACAAAGGTAGCATGTGTCTAGGGATGCTACGTGCGGACGAGTGGAAGCCTTCGTCGAAGATTGAGGCCGTGCTCGGCTTTGCTCAAGGTCTGCTCTTGGAGCCTCAGCCCGATGATGCTGTCGAGGGTGGTATCGCGAGGGAGTACAAGGAGAACAAGAAGGAGTTTGTCAAGAATGCAAGGGCGTGGACCAAGCAATATGCGAAAAAGTGAAGATGCCACGCACAAGTAGCAAGGGATCACGGATAAGTGGGGGGTCAAGTTTCACGAACATTGCATGCAATGCTTTAGCGGGCGTATAGTGGCCTCTTCATGTCCACCTTGAAATACAATACCGTCAAATCTCTCAAAGTTGAAGACAAGGTCATCCATCCTACCCTGCATCGAGAAGAGTCTTTTAGGACTAAATGTTTAGAAAAGATGCCTGAGTAGGGCGATAGCCATTGGTTTGCATCGATGCTGATGAAAGGAACATGCTCAAAGTCTACATTCTATTCTTTTTTCCCCATCAACCCAAACCCCCAGCCCTAAATCCAGATCGACAATGAGCTGTCGATAAGCGCCTCTATTTTGACAATGAAGTTATGAACGCCAAGGGGCCAAAGTTTCATGAGAAAGGGAAAATGTAACGGTCAAGTCAGCAAGCTCAGCGAGTAAGCAGATGGCTGGTTCCAATTCGTCGGGACTTTTATAGTAGGCGCGATAAGATTGATCCTGCGAATCAATGGATGCATTGGATGAAACCTAAGACTCCTCCGAGGCTTCGAGCCTCAGCTTGGAAGTTCAGCCGCACCATTAATAGGCTTTTCTTAGGCAACTCATTAGTCTAGAAGTTCAGTTGCATGATGAAAGGGACCGAGACCGTTCATTCTCTGCTGTGCATCCTGACTCCTGAGAGGGATGGCGATGCAATTATTCAAAATGCGCACATGACTCGCGCAGTCTTCGCTGCCGAGTATATTCATCATCACGACTGTCGCGATGTCAGGTGGTGATTGACTCTCACAGTCCGTTAAAGCTTGAATACAACGAAGCCTCGCGAGGAACGTCGTGTCCATGTCCAACGACACAAGCACTACAGCCGCCCCGATCGTTGTTCCTCCAAGCGGGAAGTGGTGAGTGGTGTCCCAGCATAGCCACCCACACTTAGATAACCTTACTGAGACATTTACCACTTAATAGGGATGGCAACGACGGTCCTTGGGCTACCTTCAACATTCATGTCGGCACTCCTGCGCAAACTGCCAGAGTCCTTGTTTCCACAGCCTTAGGACAATGTTGGGTAATTTCAGCGAACAAGACAGAAGGAGGATGCATCGGTACGGATCCATCGACCTGTCCGCAAACTCGAGGCGGGCTTGTCAATATAAACGCTTCGAGTACATGGCATGATCAGGGTATTTACGGCCTAGGGTTGGAGCAGAACATACAGGATTATCTTGATGAATACGACAGCGGAGACTTTGGCTTTGACACTCTAGGTGTAGGGGCAGCAGGGAATACTAGCAACGATTTGGATGGCCAGGTCATTGCTGCACTGGCCACTAAAGATTATGACGTGGGACTCCTTGGTGTCACCGATCACCCTACGAATTTTACTGCATTTGACGACCCGCATGCCAGCTTTTTGTCTTCCTTGAAGGCACAGAGCAAGATACCGAGTCTATCTTTTGCTTATTCGGCTGGAGCGCAATACCGTATGAATGGCCCGACTGTATTCAGGGACTCTCGTAACTGACAATTGACAGGTCCGAACGAGGCCAATGCGACACTTACCTTGGGGGGGTATGATGCTTCAAAGTTCACGCCGAACGACGTTGCCTTCACGATGGCAAGCGACATATCACGAGATTTAGTCGTAGGGTTGCAGTCCATCAGTTTCAGTGATGCTACAGCAACAAACGACTTGCTCTTATCGACAGGCCTTCTGACATTCATCGATTCCTCAGTACCACACATTTGGTTGCCTGTAGAAGCCTGCCAGGCTTTCGAAGATTCATTTGGGATTGAATGGAACAGCACGATTGAGCGATACCTCGTGAACAGCACTCTTCATTCCCAATTGCAAAAGCAGAATGCCAGCGTCTCGTTCATAATCGGCAACGAGGTCAGTGGTGGTTCGACGGTGAACATCACATTTCCATACGCCAGCTTTGACCTCAATATCAGTGCTCCATTTGTCGATACCACTCATTACTATTTTCCTTTACGTCAAGCAGCCAACTCTACCCAATACACCCTCGGACGAACATTCCTTCAAGAAGCGTAAGTCATGAATTTAGAGTTCACTGAAAAAGCACTTACATTGATAGATATCTCATTGTCAATTATGAACAAAACAACTTTTCCGTCTCCCAGAATAGCTGGGTTCCAAACGCCCAACCACAAATTATACCCATTGACGCAGCGTCCAACGCTACAACGTCGAAGATAATCAAAATCACAACGCCCTCTCACAAAATCTCCACTGGCGCCATAGTTGGCATAATCGTCGCCGTTGTCGCTCTAACCGTGCTCGCTGCAATTGCAGTCTTCTACATCATCCAGCACCGAAGCAAGAGGAGGAAGGATGGAAAAGATGAAACGGAAGGAGATGAAATGACCCCTTTCCACAAAGCAGAAATGGATGCCACGCCAGCCGGCAAGGCCCCCTTTGAAGAGTTACCATACGGTCACAAGTTCGGGGAGGAAATGGACGGTAGTAACCCTGATCTGGGGATGGACATGAGGAAAGGATCGGAAATGGAGGGCAGCAATCCGGATCTGGTAGTAGCTGCGAAGCTAAAATCCGAAATGGAAGGAGAGGCGGGCATTATGCGAGCCGAAGCCCCAGGAAACGGAGGCGTGATGCGAGCTGAAGCCCCAGGAAGTGAGGGCGTGTTCAGAGCCGAAGCCGAAGGAAGCAGAGGTGGTTGGGAGATGGAAGGGAGCAAAGGGACTCTCAGAGCAGAAATGCCGGTGCCCACTTTTGCCCCAGTCGAAATGTACGCCGGTGATCATGGCCTTTACGAATTGCCATCCCCAATCAGCGGCAGTAATCAACCTTCCCCAATTAGCTCTCCGCATTCGCCCGAAAGACGACCTGGCTCGGCTTCGTGGAACAGGCGGCAAATGGACGTTCGGCGATTACCTCGTTCTGGAAGCGACATCTCTTCACCGGATGAGGAAAGTGAGGGAAATACTCGGAGTCCCCGCAGATCAAGGCCCACGCCCAGGAGTCTCACTCCGAGTCGGGTGTCGCCGCAGAGCCAGAGCAGGGAACGACAGGGGAGCGGTGGAGACTTCGCAGGCAGCGCATCAAGGAGGACAACACCAACGAACTTGTCGCCGAGCGACGAAAGCGATCCTGATCGATGGCGGCGGGGCTACGGCGGTAACCCATCGCCCCGGGCCCATACATTAAGGGAGCTATCCTCGCCGACGGAAGGGGCCAGAGAAGGAACCAGAACTTTAGGGAGTACCTCGAGCGCTGATACGCCAGGAGTCACACCTCCGAGCGAGCGCGCACCAGATAGGGGATCGCCGAGACCTGGGGGATTTTTCTGATTTATTTAAGGATCGTACGATTTCTTGGACACATTTAGTAAGTGATGTTGGATTACGGACCAAGGAAGACTCGATGGAAAAGCGTTCAGGACAGGATGCACCGGAGGCCTTTGTTTCTATTCTTGAAACATTGTAAAATTACAATTACAATTTCTGGAGACTCCAAGCAAACTGTCAGTCAACAATATTAATGGTGCCCATGGCCGATCTGAAACGCCTCGACTTGATTCAGCTTCCCTACTGGTGTTGGTCCACAAGGCCCGAAGACCAACGAACCCTCTGCCCTCATCTCCAAAGCGTTTCCCACATGACTGACCCATCACTAGAGACCAGAAATGTCCGGGATGCCCTCCCTGGTGGCCATTCCCCGGTATCCCCCCTCATTCGAATTGCGCTAATCAAGCCTTTTCCAGCACGATCGGCGACAGTGAATGCTAAGCATGAGGGTTCAGAAAAAAGACAAATTGCGACAAGGGCCGAGCAGAGACAAGAGTTGGCAGAAGACAGCTTAGCCCGGGAAATGCTCTGATGTTGAAGCCAGTGGGATTGCTACAACGCGGGCTGTGAAGGAGCAACGGACTCCCTCGTGCCCAAGTGGCCTTGTCAAGGAAGTCATGCATGCAAACAAGCAAAGGGGACGTGGTAGGGTCTGCTCAGCAACGACGTTCCTCTCATTCAGGATATCTATACCCCACGAAGCATCAGTGACAAGATCGCTCTTTCGGATTGTTCAGTAGCATTCATTGCATTGCTCTCATCTACATATGGCGCCAGCCTCAGGCCCTGTCGCCCTACCTTCGTGTACAAGTAGGTATCAGAAAGCCTAGCCATCGCGCCAGCTACCATCTAATCGCATTGCAATGACGCTAAGGTACGCGCAAGAAGAAACCTGGACGCCTGACGTAACTTGTTCGCATCAAAGAAACCATTGCATTGAATTGAACGGATGGGCACGACGTCCCAGTGAAAGTATAGCTCGGATTTTCAAGCCCAGTAGGGTACCATCAATGTCCCTAAGTGATGGTGTAGCCTCCATCAACCCTCAGCTCGGCGCCAGTAACGTAGCCTGAAGCTTCACTCAAGAGATACGTGACCGCCCCCATCAAATCCTCCGGCTGCCCCATTTTACCCTGTGGAATCAGAGAGGTCCAGTGCTTGAAAAGCTCCGGGTTATCGTCGAGAATTTTAGCGGTCCTATAGTGCATTAGAGCTGGTAGTCAGAGGTAGAATGCGGGGTAGAGAGGCTTACAGTGCAGTCAACATGTAACCTGGAGCTATCACGTTGACACGGATTCCAGCATGTGCCCATTCAACAGCCAAGCTGGAAGCCAAATGCCTGACGGCGGCTTTAGCCGCGTTGTATGGCGCCTGTGGTTGAGGCACGTTGACAATGGCGCCTGACATGGAGCCGATCATGACCATGGAGCCTTTGACCTTGCGCTCCATGAGGTGCCTAGCTACCTCGCATGCGAAGAAGTAAGTACCATCTACATCGACACCCCAGAGCTTCTTCATGCGGTCTGGTGGGTATGCGATCGCATCAAAATTCTCCGTGAACCCGGCAGATGTAACAAGGTGGTCAATCTTGCCGTGGTCTTTGACAATGTCGGCAACAACGTTCTTGACCGACACGTGGTCGGACACGTCACAGTAGTGGGAAGTAACTTTAGGAACGCTGCTTGTGTCAGTTGTTGAAGGCCTTGAAGTTTATAGGCGTAGACGTACTTCTCGGCGCCAGGGTTCTCCTCCTGGAAGTGTCTCATAAGCTCCTGTGCCTGACGCTCGCCTTCCTCCTCTGCATGTTGTTAGCAACTGTCAGTCATAAAGACGGAATGTACCGACTGTTCAAGTCAACAATAGCGACATCAGCTCCGGAGATAACACAAGCCTGGCTCATAACAAGCCCCAACCCTCGAGCCCCGCCAGTGACGACAGCCACACCACCCTCCAGTGTAAAGGAAGCCAATGTTCTCTTGAAATGAAGGCCACCGCGGCCCTGGATAGGTTTGGAGGGTGGGTGTTCAGACTCATCAGGGTGTTCGATGCGAATGGTGTTGTCGGTACGACCAAAAGCTCCCTCGTGAGAAGTTTCATTCTCGAGAGCCCGTTCGGCTGCGCTAGGGGTACGCTTGTCCTCCTTGTAGAGTTTGGTACTGCAGGTAATTGGGCGGATGGAATATATTGGCTTGGAGAGGGAGAGGGATGTGATGCGTGAGGCGGTTGCGGAGAGGAGCTTGGGCGAACGTGCGATGACGCGAGAAGTAAACATTGTATGGCGGAGTGGATGATTGATATTGCACCAAGCTGTGCAATGTAGGTGTCTGGCTGTAAAGGTAAAGGTGTGCACTTGTGAAGGGCTACAGGATATTGTGGTTGTCGTTGTTGTCGTGGCAGGGACGACGTTGGGAAGGAGGAAGTGAGAGAGGGGGACAGCGGGAGCTGGCGGGGTTTGTCAAGAGGTACGGAGTAAGAGGATTTGTTCGGGTGAAGTGAAGAAAAGCAAGCAGGTTTGATTCTCGTGATGACGAAAAGGCAAGGCTCTTTCAGATGTGCAAGCAGGAGTGAAGAATTGAAGAGATGAAGAATTGCTCTTTCCTTACAATGGAGTCGAATGATTATTGTGTTTCCATGGCAGATTACGCCAGTTATTTATTCAATTCCTACAATCTACCTTACATTAGCGCTTTTCATTAAGGTAATGTCTAATTTAGCGTTTTCAAAACCAATTGGAATGTCTTGGCATTTTTCGTCGGCCCCCCCCATACATTTTTGTACTGTAGCACCAAATTTTTTTTTTTTTTTTTTTTTTTCCCCCTCAGCCTTGGCCTTAACAGCAATATCGATTTTGCGACCTTTGCGACCGGTGGTCATGATTGAGGGGCTAAAAAACCTGTAAGACTTCAACATAGCTTCATTTTTATTCATTTGAGACTTATTCTGACGGTAGCAGCGATATTGATAAGGTACGTTGTCCGATGTT